>JAMKCH010007183.1:0-55328 GCA_023653785.1 Ophioderma brevispina
TACCATGTGTATACAATCTTATACTTATATCAGCTTTATTGGAAAGATAATATCTGTCGCAAAAACCAAAAAGTTCAAATTAACCTGACTTGACCCCCCTCAACATAAAATCATGTCAGACAATTCTGCACCAAATTCAGCTTGAAATATTTTTAACGGGGCCCCCTGCTGTAGTTGTGTGGCAAAGTTTCACCACAGTTTCTAACTGCCATATGTAGGTAAACAGACTCCAAAAAAGCTAAAACTTTCAACTAATATCGACAAAGTTTTCCCCATTGAAATGTACACACAGAATCCGAACTTTGCAAAACCTGGGTATTCAAGAGGCAGTTTTAAGACTTTGAAGCAAGTTTGACCTTGGAGAACGCTAACATGAAATTGAATTCAATATTATCACCTTATGTAGCACCTGATCTAGTATGGACCAAATGTCAGCTTGGTGTCTTTTTTGGTAAGGAATTTAGATCTTTAACCTAACCCTGACCGGGCGGTTTGCCCTGAACATCGGCCCAGATGCAACGAGGTGCAAACCTATTTTTATTTTTAACAGCCCGATGCAATGAGAAACAATTTTTGGGTTTCAATTGCATCTCGGACGTTTTTCCCGTACAAGAATAAGTAGCGTACAGTCGTTAATACGGCCCAGATGCAACGAGAACATCGCGTAATTTTCCCGGAAGAACGTCCCAGATGCAAACGAGGACATGCGTCATTTTGCGAAAGACTCCCATATTCAATGAATGCATTTGCGCCAAGTTCGATCTTCTCCTGAAAGACCGGCCGAGATGCAATGAGATGCATCGCGTCATTTTCCTGGAAGACTTCCGAGATGCAATGAGAAATATTGCACCTTCTGCGGGGAAACTTGCCGAGATTGCAATGAGAACCAAAAGCGTCCCCACAGCGGAAACTCCAAAATCATTAGAAGCAAATTTAAATGTAACTATAGCTAATCGAATTCTAACAAAATTCTTTTGGTTAACAGCGAAAAATGAAGATTTTTACAAGGCCATATAGGTAAAATATTTACGCGTAAGCAAGTTGAAAGCTTCCCTGCCAATTTCGCAGTGGTTTAACGCAAGGCCTATAGGTTTAAAACGTGAGGAAATCTTGCGTAAGGAAGATCACGCAAGGCCCCTAATAGAAAAAAAGCGCTGCCGTGGCCAGGCTACGTTAAATGCTAAACTTTGGTGTAAATTTGATGGTTAAAACAGTCCAAAGTAAGGGACAATTCAATAACTTAACTTGCGGGGCGTTTTCCGGTTTCTGTCCGGTTCCGCTCTGTTCATTAATTCATTGAGTTTTTTGCTGAATTACTTTAATCGGATTAAAGGATTTCAGAAGATTGAGCGGATCAAATTAACCGCCCTTAAGCGGTCAGAACCGGAAAATGCCCGCCGTTGAGTATTGACATTTGGTCCCCCGGTTGAGTTAGGGTGGCTTTTGTGCCCGTGCTTTTTTAACATGACGTGGCCCTGCCACTTTAAATGCCCGGGGCCGCCCCCGTTAATGCCAGCTTTGGGTAAAGGACATCGCACCGGATAAAGAATGAATGACGCCCTCTATATTTTTTCCATGAGAACGGATGAACTTGGAACGTTTTGCATAATAAAGCGCATGCTCAAGTTTACCTTTTGCTGGTTTTCAAAAAATCCAACTTTACATAAATTCCCCAAAGTCGGTTTTATGTAACTTTATATAACAGGCGCAATGGACAAGTAAATTTCCATATTTGAAGCCTTTTCCACCCAACCCAAGAACCACAATGGGCCCCGCGTTGCAAGGATGTGCTCTATATTATTTAGCAACTATATGTGAGTGGCTTCTGGTTCTGGGGGTGGAAATACCCATTTTTGCATTTTTTGTTTTATGGGGCAAGAAATAATGGAATTGCCAAAAACACCACGAACTTTTATATACAACCTACCATATCACTATATTGTAATGCATGCTAATCTACCAAGGGCTCTGTTCAGTATGCCTTGGATGACACATGTTAACAACGCTGACCAGCCTCGCCCTGGTATCATAGCATCATACTAAATACAGGGGATGTTATTTTGCTCATACAAATGGTGATGAAGACTATTGAACTCGCCAAGGGAATTTTTTTTTAAGGGGGTAATTTTAGTTTACTCATAGACCGTGTAGTTAACTTGCTCATGATATATAAATAGCGCGGTCATGGGCCACTTGTGTTGTATTCCAGGTCTGCTTGGTGGGAAGACGTTTATAATCCAAAATCTAAGCAGCATAAGCTATATAGGGATTTGGGTATTGTTGTAAAGGGCTGCCTCATGTGAGCCTCTTTGTAGCTTATGAAGACAAAAGGTCTATCTATAGACTTACAAGCTCCATGACAAAGGGCCGCTATGCAACATCTTCCTGTTTTTTTTCATATAAGTTAATCCAATGTAAGCGAATTAAGGCATGCTCTTTAGCGTTGGCTTTTTCCAGAAGCATGCCCCTGAAGTTTCTCAGACTTTTCCTCATTTTTTTCTAGTTACAATTGTATTTTGGTGGATAAAAACACCTTGCGTACATGATAAAGTCAGTATGTCAAACACTACTCAAAATTGATGGCGAAATATAACCATTATGATTATAGAGGCCCTCCTTCTCTCCTTATCCGGCGATGTACTTTGCATTTTTGACTATTTTTTACAAGAGAAGATCAGTAGCTTCCCACAAATGCATGGCTTCCATTGGAAGTTTTTTGTACGGTTGCCATTTGAATCGTTAGAGATGAAACGGCTCTTAAAATGCAAGTTTGTGATCAGTACTGTCCATTTAGCCATGTTTCATCACTCACGACCCACATTCAGTACCTGTACAAAAACCTCCATTGGAAGCCATCATTGTGGGAAGCTTTTGAAATCTTCTCTTATTTTTAAAACCCCAAATTTACAAACACACAACCTTAGCATTTAACGTAGCCGGCCTGGCAGCGCTTTTATGGCCGTGGCCCGGCTATGTTGTTGTGATAAAAAAAAGCTAACAAACCGGCCAAATTGAGGGTAATTCTTGCTAAATACGTGCTATAGAGATGCATAGGCCGTAAGGCTTGGCAAAGAATTACCCTCATTTTGGCCCGGTTTGGTAGCTTTTTTTATCACAACGACGTGGCAGGGCCATGGAAGGTTGAACTTTGAAAAGGAAGCAAGTTGGGGTTGTGCAAAATAGTTTTTTTGTATGAATCTGACATGCTTACTTTTTATTTTATTTTATGTCATCAAACTTTATTAGATAAAAACAAGTAGGAACATAAACCCAGGACACGAGTTCGGTGGCCCGAACTCAGGCAGGGCAAACGACATATAAAACACAATAAAATATACAATACAGACCTATATACAATAGAAGTATCTTAACAAGATTCAAGAAGTTTGGATAAAATTGTTTAATATGTGGGCAAGAATATTGGTAAAAACCCACTAAAATTTTAATATAGTGGCAGTCAGAGTTCCATTGGGTTCATGTCTGAATTCCACAAGGCGTAAACTAACATACAAAGCACACTGCATAGGTCGTTAAAAAGCGCTTTAGGAGCCTGTTGCCATAAATTTGAAGCTTGACCTGATTCTTTTGCGAGTTGGTCCTTGGTATAACCCCCAGACCCAATTCTACACAACGAGATCCTCTTGTAACACCCACAATTTGAAATCGTTCACCATAGATCCGTATCTGTCCATTTTCCTGGTGTTGAGCATCGCTGATGTTTCATTTCAAATGGGACTGTACTCCATTAGGAGAATGCGTTTTTAATAGCTCAACGATCACGAGATCAGGACGTGGCTGTGGTTGAGAACGTTAGGTGGAACAGTGCCACCCCAACAGTCCAACCACAAATATCTGGCACTATCTAGCCGGTACACGGCCCACATGCATTGAAAAAGCCAGGCGTCATTTTCCCGAAGACGTCTCACCTCACCAGATGCACGAGGAACAATCGCGTCTTTTCTCGGAAGACGTCCAGATGCAACGATGAACATCGCGTAATTTCCCGGAAGACGTCCCAGAATGCAACGAGGAACATCGCGTCTTTTGCAAGAAGAACTCCCCGAATGATGAGACCGTTGATCTAATTGACATCCTCCGCTGGCAAACCGATCCCAGTACAATGAAACATGTGCCAAGTTCGTAATCTTCCTGCGGGCCCCCAAATCGCCGAGATGCACAGGAACAGCGGGCGTCATTTTCCCTGAGACTCCCATATGCACGAGGAACTCGCGTTCATTTTCGCGGAAGACGTCCCAGATTCAACTAGGAACATCGCGTCATTTTCCGGAACGACGTGAATATTGAATTTCAACCCGGTACATTGTTTGAGGTGACCCCCCTCCTCAAATTTAAAATTGCTGTGCTTGAAAAACGAAAAGAGGTACACAGCTCATATTTTCAGATTTTCGTTTCTCATGATATCTTTCAATCACCAAAAAAGAAGACATCCATGAGGTGATGGTGTACTCGATTTGCTGAATTGGCATGGAATTACCCCAAATAGAGTCCCGTCTAACTGACCCTTCCTCTGGAAGAGTGGTGGACAGTGGCGGTATTTATTTCTTTTCTTTTCAAAATGGCACCCACTACATGCGATAAATATAAAGTAAAATAGAAAATATTGTGCATGTATAAAATGTAGCTAGAGAAGACATACAATAGGTCTAAAAATCACCTCCAAAGCCCGATTCTAAGGCCTTTTATAAGGTTAATCAGCAACCAGCCACACAACTCCAAAGCTAGATTAGTAAGGTCTCGGCCTGATAAAGGTTAACCCTGGTTACTGAAGCTTAAATCAGCAACACTAACCACACAACTGCCAAAGCCAGGTTTCTAAGCTAACATCAGGTCAACCAGGCTCACTCAAAGTCAATCGTAAAGTCTTGGCCTGATAAAGGAAAGCCTTTGTGAATTATAACGCCAACTCAGCAACATAGCTCTACACAACTCATAAGGCCAGATTTGTAAAGGTCCTGGCCTGATAGTTAGCCTACTAAAGCCAACTGGCACTCCAGCCCCACCAAACTCCAAGCCAGATTTTCCGTAAAAAGTCTGGCGAAAAAGGGTAGCCTTGGTTATCAAAACCACTCAGCACCACCACAATAACTCCAAAGTCGGATTTGTAAAAGGTCTTGGCCTATAAAATCTGAAAAATCCCTGAACACCAGCTGGGAAATGACCACAATGGCCGAAAAACAGGCTGAAATAAAATTGCAAATGATCTCATTATATTCATACCCTGTCCAACTTGAAATTAGTATAACATAAGCCCACATGACACATTGTGTTGTGGGGGTCTAAACGCTATGGTACTCCTTGTACTCACAGACTTCCTTCTCTGAATCTCAAAGTTCTTGTGCACCCATTCCATATCCAAGTTATCCATCGGTGGGGGAGATGTAGCACCATCTCGACCAATCGCTGCATTGGCATCCCGACTCTTGTGTCTTCTTTGACTCTTTGGCGAGACTGGAGGAGACAGCGCCAGCGTGGTTGGGCCTGTGCCAAGGTCAACAACGGCCCGAGGTACAGCAGTCTTTAGAGTACTGACAAAACTGGGAACAGCCCATTGTAAGAACTGCATAGATAGAATAATATAGACATGTTTAAATTTTATCATTGTACATTAATATCATAGGCATTGCAACTGGGACGTACAGGGCATATGATGTGGGTACATCCCAATAATTTTAGAAAGGTGTATAGCCCATGATATACTTCCATTCGCAGCGAGCGATTCTGCGCTTGAGCATGTGTAACACTTGATCTCGGGGCAAAATCCAGTCCTGCGCACGTCAATCGCTCGGTGCTACTGAAAGTATATCATGGGTATATGGCAGGGGTTCTCAATAGGCGGCCCGCGGGCCAAATCCGGCCCGCCAACCATTGATTTTTGGCCCTTAACTTGCTCCAAATTATAAAAGGAAACATAAAAAATTCAGGTGTATTTGGCCCTCAAATAGGGATATTTCAAATATGTTTGGCATTCTGTGGCCCTTCAACTAATACAATTGAGAACCCCTGGTATATGGCGTCCCTTGGAAAGAATGTTAAGTCACCCCTTGAATAAACACTGCAGGGGGCCCCGCGGTGCTGTAATCCCACCGTACTTTTCAGGCTTACAAAGGTTATTGGCGAACAGAGCAAGCCAGAAACAAATCAATATTAAAATCTTACCGCCCCTTTCTTGATCTTCTGGCCGCCCTCTTAGCCTGTACATATATGTCCCAAAACAAAAATGCTTCTGACACCTATGACTCATGACTCTCAGTAGTTTAAAATTAATAAAACTGATTTGACGTTTTCACAATGACAGCATCTGTTTTAAATAACATGTACCTTGTCTAACATGTACCTAATATAAGCTTGTACATGTACCACCAGCCAAAAATTTGGATATGTGCAGTTCTTAGGAACTATAAAAGGGCTTATTGTAGTATATACCGGTAGTTATGATTACTTTGGGGATGTTGCCAAATTGATTGCGTGTTACCAGCCATTTTCTTTGTTGGCAACGAGACCCGTAACTGTAATTTATGGCTTTAGTTTCAAATTAAAGACACTATCAGTGATTTATCCAAGAGTCAAAAGCTATTAATTTTGCAGGAAGAACTTTTAAAAGTGAAGGATATGTTTGTAGAAATCTCATAAGTTAATTTTTTCCACTGAAAAATTTACAGAAAAGGAAGGAAAATGCAGCAGTGTTCAAAGATAGGTAATCTCCACTTCAATATGTTGTGTAGTAAGTGTCCGAACAGACAGTAAATGACTAAAATTTCCGATTTTGTCATTATTAGGTTGCTTCTGGTTCCTATATTTGCCGGTTATGTTAGGATACCTGTATTGTTACAAACATGGACAAAAATCTGATTGATCGCATTTTTTTTATTTTCTGATTAGCAAAATCACTGATAGTTGCCTTTAAAAAAAAAAAGGTTGAAATTAATGTATTTGACAGCGATATGTCAAATAGATCATAGAGTATATTAATTTCAACCCAGCGGACATACATGTATGATTACATTTTTTGTTGTAAATCTTGCATAATTTGTTTGCTTACATCAGATTGGCACTTCATAGCGATCACATTATTATTTTTGCCTCTCCAAACTTTGCTCATTTCAGGTTACTTTGCCATGCCTGTGAGGTGTTTATGGGTGGGCATATTTCAGCACATTGCCATTCCAGGCCTAAGAAGTTGAGTGGTCATTATTTGGTGCCAAGGGAGAATGGAAGATTTTAAACTTTTTCTTCTGGCAAAAAATTTTGCACCCCTTTTCATTCCATTCAAAATTCCATTCCCCCCTGATTTTTATGAAATTTCTCAATGGAAAGTTAAAGTTCCCCTCCTTTATTGCTACATTTGTTTCATATTCCCTCTCAACTCCTCTAATCCCCCCTGTTGCCTTGAGTGCCTGCTGAGCATTTAGTGATTCCATTTGTGCCTATGACTCCTACTGGGATATTCACAAGAAGTTAGGGTTAAGATTTTCCAGGCTATAGGGCAGTTAAGAGTGGTCCATTATTTGCAACCGAGGGAGAATAGAGGATTTCAACTTTTTTTTTTGGCAAAAATTGTTTGCAAAAAAATTAAAAATATTAAAATTCACAAAATTTTCACACATGCCCTCCCTCCCCCCTGATTTTATGAAAATTTCTCAATCTGAAAATTAATTTTCCTCCCCCTCCTAGCTTAAATTTTTTTCCATAGTCCCGTCCCTCTCACGCCTCTATCCCCACCCCCCCCCCCACCCCCCCCCCCACCCCCGAAGCCATTAGTGATTCCTTTGTTGCCTATAATTAATACCTTCAGCAGAAGTTAAGGGTTAAAGAGGTTTTTCCGGGCCTAGGCAGTTAAGTAGTGTCATTATTTGCACTGAGGTAGATGGGGATTCACCCTTTTTTTTTTGGCGAAAATGTTGCACCCCCTTTCATTTCCATTCAAAAATTCACATTCCCCTGATTTTATGAAAATTTCTCGAATTGGAAAATAGGGTTAAATAGTGTGCCACCCTCCTTATTGCTTACTTTTTTTCCATATCCCTTCAACTTCCTCGATTCCCCCCCCCGCCTCCCCGCCCCTCCCCCACCCCCCCCCCCCCCCCCGCCCCCCCCCCCGGTTGCCTTTGAGTGCTACTGAAGCATTTAGCACACCATTTTTGGTGCCTACAATGCCTACTGGGATATTTATAGTCATAAGTATAGGGTTTAATAAATTTTATTAATACATGTTTGGATATCACAGGACCACAAAGTCTGATCATTTTTTGGGTGCAATATCTGTGCGTTTCTTGACAACACTCAATGTGTGCTCTCCTCCAAGAGCCAGGATTCTCGATCTCTTCACTGTGCCTACGCGAGGGTTTTGAGCTACGAGTTGCTTTTAAGGAAGAAAACCAGTTCACTTTAGGCTTGCCCACACAAATCATTTAAACGCATCAAAACCAGTCACCTAACCAGTAAAAAATGACAGAGTGCCCTTTAATCAACCCACATAACCTTTGACCAAAATCGTATAACCTCATATGGGCTTTCAATGTCAATACTAACCAAATTTTGGTGACCGTGGCATTTGATTTGATGCAGGAAACACCGAATGAATATATTTTCAAAGAATGCCCCGTTAATCGGCCCACATGACCTCTCTCCACAATTGGAGTACACCACATATATAAACCGTGGGCAAGGTTCAGTCAACCAAAACTTTGCACAACCATGTACAGAAGTGTGAAACACAATACCAGCGGTTTAGTTTGAAAACAAAGTACAAGTTTAAAACATTTTGAAGAAATTAAAAGAAAAACAAACAGCTGAAACAGAAAAAAATGTACATTTATCCAAATAACTTGCATTCGAAACAAATGTTACATTTGGTGTAAATCATGGAATGAAATACAGCAACATGATAAATGTATTATCAAACAAATCCACATTCAGTATTATTATTTTCAATTTTGATGAAATCTACGGCCACAAAGTATTAAATCCTGATGGCGTACTGTGTGACATCGTTTCATATCACACAGCTATATCATCAAAAAAATATTTGGAACACTTGATGCAATATATTGGAACCATTGCCATGTTCACAAATGAGATCAAATTTGGGTAAGTCATTGTTCTTTAGAAAGCAGAGGTCTTCCCTTTTACCAAATTCTTCCCCACTCCCCATCAATCAATGTTGGGGGCCTGGCGAAGCTGTTGACAACAATGACTCGGATCAACATTGAATTGGGGGAGAGGGGGTCACCTTTTCACTAAATCGGTCAAAGTGATCCAACATTTTTTTCGAGGATTGTAGGAACCAATGAAGTTGCATATCTCAAGTGTTTATGAATAGTGATTGTATAGTTTAAGTTTATTTGTTTGAATATTTTTCTTTGATGGTCTCCCACTTTAACTAAAGGCAAAGCAGAATTTGATCAAAGAAAAAAAAGAACCAATTGATTTGAAAATTTAAAATATTCTTGAAAACACTGTCCTTTATTACCTGAAGGTAACATTCCAGTGCTATTTTCCTGTGTTCATAGACTGTCTTGCTGATTGCGCCGAAGGCTAGTCCAACCGATAACCTCTTAGGTGGATCCTTAATACCTGTAACAAATGCATCAGAGTTTACATGTACTATAAACTGTCTCACTGACTTCACCAAAGATTAACAAGTTTTTATCCAAATATTAGTCTTTAAAGAACTATTCTGTGATTTCTGAGGAAATGAGAAAACCTCACTTCCAAAACCATTCTTTAAAAAAAAAAACAAACAACAAAATGTTCAAACAAAGTCTGTCTCATCACTTCTATGAGATATTGGCCCAAAATTATGCTCCAGTTCCATATGGTCCTGTACCATATCCTGGAACATCTAGTGGTAATCTGGAGAGGTCAAATAATTGTAATGCACATGCTTCAGGACCATAGCTGACCATATGGAAATTATGGTCCTGGAGCAGTATTTGACTTAGAATATTCCTCCACTGCTCCAGGAACATATTTGGCATATGGTCCCGGACCATTCAAGTATTCAAATAACTCCAGGAGCATATTCAGCATATTCAAATATGCTCCTGGACCAGATTTTTTATTAATGCTCCAGGACCATATGGCAAATATGGTCTTGGTCCACATTTGACTTAGAATATTTTCCAGATTATTTATGCTCCAGGACCATATGGTCCAAAACCATATGGTCCTGGAGCATAATTTTGGTCGAAAATCTCATAGGAGCTGTCTGATCAGACCCCATTAGAATAACACTTTAAATACTGAAATATTGGCAAATTAAGTTATCTTTATCAGGTAGACACAGTTAGCTAATATGTATTTGACAGAGCTTGGATGTGATATTTCCATTTAAAAAACTGTTTTAAATTGTATTTGCATTAAATATTATGAAACTTTGTTTTTTGTTTCTTTTAAATTTTCGGCGATCTCCTGAGGGGAAAGTGACCCGCTGACTTTAAACAGCAATGGGAGGGGAACACGTCCCACCAGCAACTTGCAGCAGTGTTAAAACTTTTATATCCCGTAGGCCAGCCAGCAAAATTTGGCAACATGAGCAAGTTGATTGCTAGTAATTGCTGGTGGGATGTGTATTAGGGTTAAACAAGGCAGGCTAAAATTTGTGAGCACCATATACTGCAATACATGTAGACCGCAGCTTCCATCTTGACTCTCCACAACATTTGATGGCTTCTGTATTGTTACCTACTGCAATAACAGCACATTTTTTGAAGAGCGCCCCCAATTTTCCAAATATTTTCAGATTTTTGGACAGTTGCATTGGTAATTGGCTAGTAAACTATACCTGTGAACAGGAGATCTCAAATCTTTCTCTATGTTGCAAAAGAAAGAATTTAATAATTATTATTGGAGATTAATTCAACGGCTACAGGAAAGGTCCTCCCAATATGAAATAGCCGGGAAATTGTGCCATGTACGTGTCTACTCTCTCCCATTAGTTGTTCCGTCTGCTCAGGCAAGTTAAGTTAGAAGTCATTTTTGTGAGGTGCCACCATTTCATCATGAACGGACATAAAATTGGCATTTCCAGCTCCACTAAATTGCAATCAGGATCCTGATTCTAATTACACAATCATTTCTTTTATGACAAATGCGTATTTTTTAGCATTGTCATTCACAGATATAGTTTATTAGACAATTACCAACACATCTGTGCAAAAAATCTCCAATTTTGAAAATCGGGGTACTCTTCAAAAATGTGCCATTATTGCTTTAAGCTACCACAGAATTACACAGTGTGGTATTTTGTGATATAAAGCCTTCTTGAACCTACCCCGTAAAAGTGGTCGCAACCTGATGTTCTCCTCAAGTCGACAATGTAAGTTGACAAACTCTCGGTGGCGCCGCTTCACTGTCCTCCTCACGACTCCTGTCGGCATGGCCTCTGCTGTGTCAGTCGTCTTTGAAGTAACCCCTTGAGCTGTGACATCATACTAAAATTAAATTGTTTATAATTTGCATTTTAGAAACATCCTAAATCTACGGCAAAGGATGGAGAAGTGGAAGGCTTCTTTTTTCCATACAATCATAATACACGTAGCTATATTGTTAAAACCATATACTTGGATTTAGTCTCCTATTCTATATTGGGCAACATTATTCCATTTTTGTTCAAAACTTCAAATGGCTCATTTCCATGGGCGATGAGTCTTTTGATATCAAAATCTCAATCAATTTTGACGGGGTAAAGTGTGGGGGACGAGGTTTTCAATGTGATGCTACCTCTTCTTGCATAAAGGCCATTTCGGTGCATTTTGTTATCCTAGCACTATTACGTTTCACTAGATATATCCAGATGTTGCATTTTTATGTTATTTTTAGCGAATTAGGGCAAATTAGTTTGCGCTGCCAATGTACAACCGTAATACACTGTCCATTTACAGACAGAAAATACAAAATTACAATTTTTTTTCTAGAGTAGATTAAGCACACATACTCTACTTGGGCCAATGTTCGCATGATATAAAAAATCTCAATTTCTTTGAGGTAAATTGGAGGAAAAAGCTGTGGATCACAAAATTTCCCCTTTAAAGATTTCCCTAGAACTGAAAACTAACACTGTTCTTAAGACCAAGGATTTATCAGTTTATTTTTTTTTCATTTTTTTAGATTTCAGATAAGCAAAATAAAAGAAGATAAAGGATTTACACCAGTAAATAACATGAGAAACAGGTAAGTCCAGCCCCCACTGCAAATGAGGTGTTTTTTTTTTGGTGACCCTCGCCTAAGTATACCCTAAAAAACTGAGAGAAATGGTGAGATCTGGGTTGCAAATCATGGTTGCTATCAATATTAAGTATAAAATATGTACGAATATCAAAAAAAGGTTGTCATTGATATGTTATTTTGATCCGACAAACCAATTTTAACCGTATTCTTACAGGGAACACCGGACTGAAAAAGTGCTGTGACCTCCAGGGTCCACGGTGCATGCTAGTCTTCACTGTCCAGTGGCTCGAAATTGTTGGGATAACTACCCTAATTTCATGATTGATTGGGTAGGAGATATGATGATCTTCAAGCAGAATGTTCTAGGTTAAAGAGACATGAGGAGATTTCCAGAAAGAAGCACCCCCAATTTTTCTCGAACCTAGGATTTTTACATATTTGGAATGCTTACCAATGTATTAGATCACATCTGAAATGAATAAGCCAAATACACCGTATTTATGTAATAAGATGATGATTAGTAGTTTCTGTCGTGCACGACAGAAAGTCAAAGCATGGTTTTCTATGGGGAACGATTACGATAGCAGGCAAGTTCAAAACAAGGTTTGCGGTTTTCTTTTGCACCTGTTTGTCCAATAAACCTTCCAATGTTCTCAGTAGGTGGGCTACAACCGATCCAGTTAAATTTGAGAGAAATTCCATATCCTAAAAAAAATCTCCTCCTGTCACTTAAGATCCATGAGTTCCATTGAGGAGAAAATGACGTTTTCATCTCGCCCATTTTGTACAGGAACGAATGGGACCAGTATTTAGTGGTGTGAAACCTGATTTTCTGCCTTGCTCAACACTATTTTTAAACCAAATGCCGTCTACATGTACAGATGGTACTGCCTTTGGTTTTTGAACTGATCTACAGTTAACTTATCCTTATATGCCTGTGTTTCACATCAGAAGCCTTCTTTGAGGTTTAAGTGACCTATGAACTCTATCCACCTGCTTTGCACCTGAACAACATCTCTGTTCAGGTGAGTGCATTAATTATAAAGATGGCTGGTGATCCAAAACATAGACACACTCTTTTGATGTCAAGATTGCGCTAGAGTTGTGGGTGATCTTACCTCAATACAGTACAAGACGTACTCTTTTCCACTTCTGTCTTTGGTCAGTTCAATATGTGGAATGCGCACAGAGCTGATGTGAAATTGACCAAGTTTGGCCTCCAGTAATCTGACCTCTGACCTTGCAACTTCTTGAGACCTAGCCATTCCACTTACACCTAACAAGGCTGGTGTGGTTCTGCTCCTCGTCAGGGTTGGTCGTCCATCGCCTTTGGTAGGACTACCTGGTAGAGATGGTCTCTTGTTCTCATTTGTTGTACTACCAGAGGTGGAGACCGGCTCTGTCGGTGGAAAAGTCAAATCTTTTTCTTTGCTGAATGGATCAGCTGACTGAGGAGGCGAGTGCAAATTTGTCGGCACGACTGGTGATGCTGCTAGCAAGCCTTGCTCTTCAGGGGTAGCGTTCACTCTAAGGTCCTCTCGTTTTGAACTAAACTTTTTATGAGATGTTTGTTCTTCACTTGCAGATTCCACTCCTTTCACAACTTCTCCACTCTGCTGTACTAACTTCTCATCTTTGGTCTTCAATAATTTCTCACTTGATTTATTGGATAAACTATCAAGATGTGTCTCTCCTGGAAGTTTTTTTGACCTGAGCTCTGCATTTTCTTCTAACCTACATGTAATGCTGTTATCACATTCTACTGGTTTGATATCTTTCACATGTGCTTGTACATGTTTGATTTCTTTGGTCTCTTCCTTTGAAACTTTGTCATCAGATCCGTAAGCAAACTGAAAGTCAATCTCTTCAAAAGGAATGTTTTGTTGGTCGTCTTCATACGTCACGCTTGCAAAGCTACTACTTGAAGAACTTCTACTCAATTGGCCTTCTGACCACTCTGTGTCTTTACCCTTAGAACTTAGTTCAAATGGAATTATGGGGCCTAATGCTGTCGTTGGAATTGGGACAAATCGAAGATTGTCAACATCCTCTACTGCACCTTCTAAGGAATTACTCTCTGGTTCTTGTTCTACTACTGGAGCTTTAGCCTGAGCAACAGGTTTCAAAAGAGGCAAACTTGGTCCGATAGATGTGAATGGAATGGAAAAAGTAAATCTGGTCTTACTTGTAGAACTTGGAGGTGAAGTCTTTGGTGACTGTTGAGGACTGGCATCTTGGGAAGCCCATTTGGGAGATAAATTGGACAACTTCTTTTCTAGATGTTTTGGAATGGATGGTTCCCCTCCTACATGTTGCCCTTCAGGATTTATATCAGTGTTTGTTTTTGTAACATCTTCTGAATGCTGATCATTTGACTGTTTCGTACCAGAGCTGATTCCAAGCTTCTGTAAATAAGACATTCTAACACCAACACCACTTCGTTTTCTTGCCAACTCTGATGGTCTGTGATCAATTTTGGTATCCTGGTCTAAATGTTCCTCACTTGTTTTTAGTTCATCCCTTTTATCACTACTCTCTTTATCACTACTACTTTTTTCTCCTGGTTTAGCATCGTTCATTGTTTTGCTTGGTTGCACAGAACTTATATCAACCTGTGCTTTGCTGGCACAAACATCTGTCAATTTCCCAAGTACTTCACCTATAGCAGGAATCCCGTGACCTTTGTCCTTGGCTTTCTGTCTTTCCTTATCACTCATTTCCTGCTGATAAGAGCTATCAAGGTCAGCAGCTTTATTGTAGTCCAATGCTGGGTCAGTACTTTTCTCAGGCTTCACAATTGCATTTTATGAATTTACTGACAGTCATGTGCTTGTTTGGTAATTTCATGGTCATGCTTTACTTTGGATTGCTCAACACAAGTTTCACCAACAGCAACCAAATAAGGTGGTGGTTTATCAACCGAACTCTCACTAGCAAAGTCAGTTTCACTTTGCCCCTTTTCAAATTTTATTTGAGGTGTTTCATATGAACCTGAAGCAGTAACACTAGGGGTAGATGAATGTGGAGTAGAAGATGCCATTACATCATCATCTGATAAGATCAGAAAGATGATCTCATTTACCGTATATGGGTCTGAAATAAGATCCACCAAAGATTGCATAACATTCACCGATAAAATTTCATTGAGTAGCACATGAGTTGCCTTGCATTGCACCATTTCTTGTGGTAGTAAAACTCTTTGCAAAATATCAACACATCTACGCAAATAATCCAGTTCTGTACTTTCACTCTGTACTGCTGGGTGTAATATCGCAAAGGTTTCATATGATGCTACAAGACTTGAACTGTCCACCTCTTTCCCATGACGGGCAATACGTCTCAGACTAGTTCTTGCTCTTGTATATCTATGAACATGTAATCGAAATAACTCAAGGATAATACAAAGTAACTGCACAGGATTAATCTCACTTAGCCTAGGCGATGCTTGCTTTGACAATCGGTAAAGATGGTGTTCAATTTCATCCGAAACATCGTCATCTTTACTGATGGAGCTATACCACGAAAATACAAAATCTTTCAAGATGTATTCTATAAGTTTTTGAATGTTGTAATTTACAGACAACTGCTGGTTCCTGTCACACTCCTGCAAAACTTGAGATTTAGCACTTTGGTCAACTTTCTTAATTGAACCCGTAGTCGTACTGTTCTGTGCAGCTTTCTTCCCTCCCGGTTTAAGTGGGTCTATCAAAGTTGGAAGATACTTCAAAATGAACGCTGATGAGAAAAATTCAGTTCGAGAGATCACAGAAATAGCTGACCAAAATCCAACGACACCAGCTCCCAGTAAAAACAAAAGTGAGAATAGTACTCGCAACAACAGAACATACAAGAAAAGCTACCAGACTGAGGACAGCAACTTTCTGTGGAATGTCCAACTTGCCAAAAGTTTGCCATTTTCCCCGGAGGAACTGTCGAATTTTGTCGAAAAGTCGAATCTGAGGCATTTTGCAATTTCAGGTTTTTGACCTGTCAACTACTACACATCATCATGCATGCAAGGATCGGATGCCATTCAAATTCATGTACATCTCCAGCTCGTTCACGTAGCGTAGATAACAGGGGCTATCACAATCAAATGCATGCATGCAGGCCTGATCCTGATGAGGCTCATGGGCTGAGCAACCTGGCTCGGGCTAGTTCAAGTAGTTGTGACTAACTCACTAAGTACATCTCGAGGTCGACATGGTCGAGGACGTTTCTTTTCATGCTTGCGCGTTCGTTACTGCGAAAAACAGATGAGAACTTTGAACTGGACTATTTCATTCCATTCATCCGTGACTGCATACAATACATTCCATGATTTAATGATTTACAGGAACACAATATGCTGCTGGGCTAATCGGTCTAAATCTCTCTCGATCACGAGACGGGTGGGTGTGTTTACAAACATGGTGTCAATAACCAAAGGGTGAAGATGAAATGCCGTGTCTGATTGGTTAAAAGTACAGATAACCATTTTCCTGAAATAAATTATCCAATAGCAAGCTCTGTAACAAAACTTAACAAGCAGACACTGCAGACACCCTGTGTCATTACGCATGCGTATTTTTGCTAACGTTTAATAATAGAGAAAAGTTTCTCAAATCAAAATCAACTTTATTTTATTCTTGGGCAATGTTATTGTACTGAAATAATCTATAAGTGTAATATTATTGTTATGTATAAGTTGCTGGTGTAGATTGGTCAAAATTAATAAAATTGGTGACTCACACTCCGATGTTAACATAATCTAGAACTCGAGGTAAACAAGAACACATGGAAATCAGTCGGGTCATCGGCTGAGTGATCTTGTTGAACACTCACAGAAACTGGAGCAAGATCGAAAACCTATACTAGCGTAATTATAGTACTATTTTCTGAAATCATCGTAGAGTAGCATTTGACAGATCCCAAGCTACGCCACCTGAATGTGAGTTTGATAGGTTAACCAAACACACGATTCTATCCGTGTAGCTTAGCATCATAAGCTATACTCTGGGTAATAAATTTGTTGAACTGATTCGAACATTAGATGCATGTGTGCGTAAAGGTCGTACTGCTGTAACAGCGCGTAACCACCACGATTAAAATAGCGGACCCGCGATACGCCCGTGTACAGGTCGCACCAGCTGGTACTGCGTACGCTTAGTTCAAACAATTATTACGGCGACTATAGCTCGACACGTCGTAGCCCGGGTACACTACACCCAATTGAGTGTCTGTCAGAGCACTCGGAGCTAATCATAAGCATGCCTAAATTGATCGGAAACTCTATCCGTCAACTGTGCCAGTTGACGGATATAGATTTTAAGACTATAAATGTGGGCGCCCTGCGTTGCAAAAAAATTGACCGATGGCTTGATATTTAAAATTAGTTTCTAGCCAGTCGACTGCACTTGGCAAAGCTTCCAGATCGGATTACTTTTTTTCACTGAAGAATCCTTAAGCAAGGATTAACCCGGTCATGTTTTGGTCATAACTCTTCCCGACCATTTCTGGTACCTTAGCACTTCTAACCGTAAATGCAGTGGCATTTACGGTTAAAATATTTTCGAACAAGCCTAAAATGCATCTGCCTTCGCTTTTATCCTTGTGTCTTTTACATAGCCGCTTGCATTATAACAAGGGCTCACCCAGTAAATCTGCCCCATTGAAATACACGCAAATATACCGGTTTCAAAGGGATGTCGAACTCAAGCGGCAACATTTGCATACAGTTATATCATTGAAATCGATGAAACTTTAAACATATGTTTCCATGTAGTCCCAACAGTGACTCTTTCAACATGTGGCTAATATAGGTCAACACACTCTGCCATTGCAACTGAGTGTACACACAATTGAAATATTTCTTGAAGTTTAAAACCACAAAATGCACTTCTATCCTGCTATAACACGCTTGCATTGTGTTTCCTCCTTACATTATATAACCCGGATATTGCGAGTAATTATTTGCAGGCTTTCTCATTTTCAGAGAAAATGAGTTGACAAATTTTGCTCCCCACATCCACGCTCAATGCCATGGAATTCCTTGACATCGACTCCTATGGCAGTGTGTGGTACCCTATACGAAGTATATGGGTACCTATTGGGACTAGTTTTCAATGCATGGGTGGCTTCCATTGTTTTTTACTAATTAACGAGCCCCTAATAGCACCGTGCCATTTTCCACTCCGTTTTCAGCCTGCAAACTCATTTGCGCCATCTTCATACACCGAGGGCCCTACTTCTCTGTGAAAATTAAAAATTTAATTTAATTCGTATCAATGGGTTAAAAGACACATGGACCTTTTATATGAACATAATCATGCACTACGATCTCCCAACTCGCACAAGGACGTAAACATCTCAAAATTAGCTGTGTTTTTTTACCGGAATAAAACCATTACATGAAATTCTGGTGATTTAGTGTTTGTGCGCCCTTACACCAACAAAAAAAAAAAAAAACACACAAATTTTCACATTTCTACACAAAACATATGCTATATTATTAAATGATTTTATTTGGCACATTTGGTGTGAAATTTCAGCTATGTACTATCGTCCGTTCGGCAAATATGCATGTTTTTAACAGGCCTATTGATGCCCACATTTTTCGAAAAAGCGATAGCGATCCGTATCGCATCTGCACGCGCAGTGTGCCGAATAAAAGGCCAAGCTACTCCATGTTACTGACGGTACAAATTTAAGCACCTTTTAGTTTTTCAAAGGCATGCAGAAAAACTGCTGGCACAGCCCCAAAGTACTCCAAAGCAAAGATAACATATCATATTTCAATTACAAAAAACACAAGTTTGAACCAATGTTTTTTAATGCTTGTGTGGTTGCACTTTGAAGTGAGCTGACTGACGGACCAACAGTCCATCACTTTTTTGAAAAAGTAGATTATTGTAAAAAGCTATCTGTTTTCATATGAGATTTGTTGCAAGTTGTTGTTACAATTCAGCATTGAACCATACACACTTATTAAACATTTCTGATTCAATAGATAAAAACTTGAGAATTCCAAAACTGGGCCTATCAAAATCGTGGACTGACGGACGTGCTGACGGGACATTTTGGAACATTTTCTACATTGTGTCGTTTACCGCCATGCTGCTTGCTCAAATGTACTTTTAGGGATTTATTTGCACAAAACTTAAAATAATATCCAAACTTAATCACCTATGACATTACATCATTTGAGACATATCTGTGAAGTAGTCCAACTCAAATATGCACTACACTCAGTACCGCATAAAAATGATCAATTCAAAATTTCAACATGATTTGTCTGCCGGTGGAAATTAAATAGTCCAAAATGAGCATTAAATAACTTTTGTTGGCCAGAAGTTTGTGGCCGAATCTGAATCTGAGTAAAAAAAATTTAGAATTTCTAACTTAAAATTTTCCCCATTTGAATCTACATGGAACAAGTGCCAAAAATCACATTAAAGGGCTGGAGACAACATATTTGTAATTTTTGTTAATTTTTTCATCAAATGGATATGTAAAGTTATTATCCTCTTAAGAATATTAATTTCTTTTTCAAACAGGAAATAAATTCTTTTAATCATTCAGCCAAAAGATGAGGGCTGATATTGCACAGTGACTGACGGCCCGTCATCCTGTGACGGGACAGAGAGCCAAAACGTGACTGACGGGACAACATTTTGAGATGAATATTTTCTAACTAAAGATCAGGGATCAATTGTGTAGTGGTTTTTAATGAACCATTTGGGATAGAAGATAGATTAAACTTAGAATTAGAAATATACCTGTTAGTACAAAAATCAACCACTTTTTAAATGTTTTTTTTGCGTGACTGACGGGACATTCAAAACCGGTACCTGAAACCTACTGTATCCATTAATGATATTATAATTGGGTTTAAATTTTATCTTGATTTTTGCGAGGTAACAGCTGCTATTTACCACAAATACATATCTTTGGTGATTGTGCACTATAACACCATGGGCTAAGATTTTAGTGCAAATTTGGGCTACTCACACTGGTTCCAGTTCCCCCCAACTTCAATTGTCATAAAAAAATCAAATTAAAGAACACAAAAAGCTATACGTTCTGACTGCTTAGATAGTCTAATTTGGGAAGCAACAAGTAACTTTTAATATTTTTGCATGGCATGCAACATTTTCATGGAGTTAGTCCACAAGTGTTATTTTTCGCCGGGATGAAAAATTGAACAATACCAACCGTAAAAAAAGTGAATTGTGCATTTATATACCTAGATCGTAAATATAAATAAATTAAATAACCCCGCATCAGAAACTTATAATTAATTTTTTCTAATTCAATTAAGTAAATTTCACCACATGTGTTAGAATATTCAGCATTTATCTTCAAGCTCATCTTTTTGCTCCGCATGCCACGTCACATTGAACTAAAACCGTGAACCGTACATTCTAAGAGAAGAAGGTTGAAGCTAGAAACTTATTTTGTTCTCATAATAGAACCCTTCTTTTCAAATAGATTCTATAAGAAGCAAAGTAAAGTTCTTCAGCTATAAAGACACTTTGAACATTTGAGTGAGGGTTCAATAAGGGGGGGGGGGGGGGGGGGGGTGAATAAAAATGATGAAGACACCCATGCCTTATCTCAAAACTAATTGCGCTAGGGTGGGGGTGTGCGATAATTGTTAGTCTGATGACATTAAAATTCAAATTTGAGGTGGAATTACCCCCTTGGGAGGTCTAAAAATTAATATACAATTAAAATTGAGGAAAATAATCCTTTCTATTGCTTTTTTGTTGACATCAACAGAGTTTCCTGTTCAACGTTATGGTCGAAAATGATTCGCAAATGAAATTTCCTATGATATTTCTTATGTATTTTATTGTTTTCTTTTCTCCAGCTAGCGATATTTATTTTTTTCCACTTTCAAATTCATATCTCAAAAAGTGAATAGGCTTTTTATCTCTCATTTTTTCCCACAATTACTGTGAAATTTATCTATTGATAATAAATTTAAGACATTTCGAAATATACTCAACTAAAAAACCAGTGTTTCTAGACTAAATCGCCGGACATCGCCAAAGTGAATTTAACAATATGTCACTGTGGTGTCAAGGATTTCTCAAAAACGCTTTATCTTTAGAGAGATGATCAAGTATTGTAAATTAACATACAATTGGACTATGCATGGAACCAATTCCACTAGACCCTTGGGGAACTTTGATTTAAGGGGATCTTTGTACACAGTTGGCAAAAATAATTATTTTTTTTCCTTTCTTGCCATGGACCCCCTTACATCACAGTCTCTGGGCTTGCTAGATGGGCTGTCCACAACTGGCTTTCAGGTTCAAAGTAGAGGATGACCATTGCTCATTGCCCGTTTCACATAATTGCCAACTTTTTGAATTTCCACTTCTAGACCAAGAGGAATTTTTACATGAAGGTGATACAGAGTCGCTTTTTGTGTTTTTACTTTTACTTAGATCTCTACTAGACTACCTCCCATACCTAACCAATTATTTGTGCTTGTTTTCAGGAGACCACCCCCCAAAATGGTCACAATTTGACTGATATGGCGTCAACCAAAAATACATGCCGTTTTGTTCGCTCCATATTATATGTAGAACCTGTCAATTTTTACTTTTTGAGTTCTTTTATTTGGCAACTAGTGACACTTTATTACCATGTGAAATAAGGTGTAGCAATTCCCAAAAAAATTATATGGCAGCAATCAAAATTGAGTGTTGGACTTGCATTTCCATTCACATTGAATACCATTTTATATTCATTACACTGACACTCCTGTGGTTGGATATCTGTGGACATTTTAATTGTATCATTTACAAGACAATCCCTCATGATAATGCCCACACAAATTATAGTGACTGTTCCTGATTAATTCATATAAGGTATTGTGAAATCTTGTCCGCATTTTCCGTTCACAATTTTCCGTTCACGTCCAACACTTTTGCAGAAGCCCTGTTGTCTTTATGAAGTCAAATTCTATGTTTGTGTTACGTATTCCTCTAGAGCATTTTCACTGTACTAGTAAATTTGTACTAAAAGTGTGACAACCACGTAAACAATGCTTGGTCTCTATAACTGAATTTTCCGTTCACACCAGTCACGTCCAATGTTACATTTGGTCACGTCCAACCACTCAGTTGCATATCTCAAAAACAGGAGGTCTGCAACTTTGAATTTTTAAGTATGTTTCTAGTTGTTTCATGGGTTTGTGAACTACCAACTTACTTTGAGGTGTGATCAGTTTTAGGTAAATTTTAAAAATTGCCGCATTCACATTTTCAATTTGTCACGTCAAACGCAAGCTCATCAGCACCTGGAATCTAACAGCTTTGGAATCTTGGAAGGGCATGAGATGAAACAAAACATTCAATAGGGCATGTTGTAGTGTTTCCATCTTTTAGAAACTTAAATCATGGTTTGGTTTTAATTATGTCAAAAAGATAAGATTTTAAGTCAAATTCCTGTTCACCTATGGTCACTCCAACCATTTGACATAAAGCTAATTTTCTGCTAACTCAAGGGGTGAGATTTGCTTGCATTCGTACAAATGTTCTCCAGCCTACAACTAATCATTCATGAAAAAATCACACTGCTTACGTGTTTACTTTTATTTTAATAATAAACTTTATGGCAAGACCTGTTTTGGGGTAAATAGAACAAAAAATGTCAAAATTGCCAAAATTCAAGCGTCATTGTTCATATTTCCCATCCGCTGGAATTGCCTGAAGGTGCATACTTTACATTTTTGATGAAGACAAGTCTAAATTCTTTTGACACTAATCTAAAATTCCATTAAAAACTATTTGCATTTTTTTACAAAATGGCTCAATTTTCAAACTCTCTGATTAAAAAGTAATAAAGGAGAAAAGATTAAGGTGTGGCTTCTATTTTTCCTTAAAATTTATAGTCTTACAACATTAGAAACAAATAACAAGCTTGACACTAAGGTTGAAAAATGACCCGCAGGTTGACAAAAAGTGGCATTAGGTGAAAACGGGCCATATTTTTTTTTTGAAAAACTTTTTATTTTTTTTTTTTTTTTTTTTTTTTTTTTTTTTTTTTTTTTTATTTTTTTTTTTTTTTTTTTGTTTAAAATTTTTTTTTTTTTTTTTTTTTTTTTTTTTTTTTTTTTTTTTTTTTTGTTTTTTTTTACCATCGTCATTGATCCAGGATGACGATAGGGATCTGTGACTGCAGTGTCATGGATTGGGTAGCAAATGACTCCGTGGAATTCCCTGACCTCAAAGGGCGCCGGCCTGGGGGGATTAGGCTACCAGTCATCACATCTTGAGCGAGCTTGATCGCCCGAAGGCTCGAAGGCCGCAGGAGCGATGCCAGCCAGAATTGGAAGACATTCCACAGGCTCGCCAAAAGGCCAACCACCAACAAGTATAATCGCATCATTCAGAAAGACATCAATACTTGCGCAATGTACACTGTGACGCACCCCATCCAGCTCCCCCCCCCCCCCCCCCCCACCCCCCCCACGAGGATGGGCCGACACGAGACCGCTCGGCAGCGCAGCCATGTGTGACGATCGAAAGAAAGGCCCCCGTGACGCCAGGCACTCGGCGTTGGGCCACGTGACAAGTCCCCCGCCCACCCAGAGTGACGCCAAGCTCTCCCTTGCGCCTCGACCCGCAAGGTGGAAAAACCAGAGCCGACGGTCTTGGGCTTGCCGAGTCTCAAGTGCCACCGGTGGAAGAACCAGCCCACAGTGACTAGGTCCCCCTGCAACACCGTTTCCAAGGACTCAAAGGAATCAGCAGCCATTCCAAGCGCCGCGTCGTCTGCGCAGGAGCACCGCGAGCAATCCCCCCGGCACATCTGAGAC
Organism: Ophioderma brevispina; assembly: GCA_023653785.1. Lineage (NCBI taxonomy): Eukaryota > Metazoa > Echinodermata > Ophiuroidea > Amphilepidida > Ophiodermatidae > Ophioderma > Ophioderma brevispina. The sequence continues at coordinate 24,002 of JAMKCH010007183.1, forward strand.
GTAGATGCCAAAGAGACTGGGCACCAGGACAGAACCCTGTGGGACACCATTCCGAAGCTTGCGCCCTCTACCGCGTTGCCCACCCGATATCTCCAGGACGAAAGATCTGTCTTGGATGAACAGCATAATGAACTTGACAAGCCTGACATCAGGAAAGCTTGAGGTAGCTTGAGGTAGAGACCTCGATGCCAGACTGCATCGCACGCAGCAGTCAGGTCCACGAAGACTGCCCCAAACCCCTGCCCCTTCTGGAAGGCTGTCTCGATGTCATCAACCAGTCCCGCCATCCGATCAGCCGTTGACCCACCTCCCCGAAATCCAGCCCGGGTGCGGGGCAAATCTGCCCCGACCGCACCATTGATCCTGCCGAGCATCAGCCGCTCTTGAGCAGCCTATGAGTTTTTATTAAACTTCAGATTTACGTAGATATTTATTTGATATTTTGACTAACACTTGGAAATGTATCAATTCAAGTGTGGAGGTCATGGGAGTAGTGGGATTACATGCGGTTAGTTGCACCCGAACAACCGACGCGTTGGCTTAGTATGGTTAGAGCGTCCGCCCCACAGTCGGCAGGTCGCGGGTATTGTCAACCTCTAAACAATTCTGGCAAGAACTGTACATAGATCGAATCTGTGTTACAGTTCATGATTTGCTGCCAGAATTTCTCAGGCAAGCCGTACGCATGCAATGTATTATGTAAATTAAATCGTGGTATAGGCGCAGTACTTCTCTCGACCAATTAAAAATCGCGCGACGGTTGTCAAAAACTTAATTGTGCTTCCGGGTTGATGCACACTACGTACGTTGTGCATACCCCAATCTTGCCTGACAAATTCTAGCAGTGGCTGTAGTGGGATAACCCACTAACATAAAGTAAAGGTAATTGAATTGTTCTTTCCTCCCCATGTTATGCCACATACTGTATAAATTTACATCTACCTGATTTTCCCTGGTTTTTAGAATCGTTTCCCTTTGCCAAAATGGCCCGAACATTCCAAAATCACAGACACAATTGTGTGGTCACGTAACTAAACTTCCAACCATAGAATACTCTGTAGTCCAATTGTTTTGTTTTGTTTTGTTTTTTTTTTTGCTTAACTTTTTCCCCAGTAGGCCTTTTCCCTAGTAGGCCTATTGCAAAGAGAAATGATACAAAAATAGCTGAGGGTAGAGGGCACAATAACTACTAACCGCTGGAATTTCACGTTATCATGCAGGTCAATGAGGGCGCGATAACTACTTCCCCGTTAATTTCACTTCACCATACGGGCGGGCATACCTGGAAATTATTTTTTACGAGGGAGGTGGTCACTGAACTTGCGCAATCACAAAAACTTAGCGGGCTCATAAAGGGAGCCATCTATTGAGGATTAATATTTCGTATAAAAAGCCGGTATGTGTAAAAAGTGCCCTCTCTACATGAAGGCCCCTTAGCGTATCCTTTTGTGGTATAATGCCATTGTAATAAGGGATCTACGCCTAAATTAAGCTTAAGTTTATGGCGGGAATTGCATCACGATAATTAGAAATAGAAGAAAATGATAATAATAATCAGAGATATGATGATAATCCTGGGTTAAATAAGATGGGTCAGCACCAATTAAATTAAAACAATGCAAAAATCAACTATGGATAGTCTACAACCATGGGTACTGGAGCGCCTATTGTGAAAAATGTTTGTTCCCTTCTCATCAGATCGTGATATTGTTACCAATTCAACATGAGTAGCTCAAGACACCAGACTATTCAAACTTGACAGCAAAAGACTTTGAGAATGTTTATGAGCCAGAGAAGACACATTCCTTCGTATGGAGCACTGGAGAAAGGGCAGAGAATATCTGAAAGTCAAGTGAGTTTGTTCCACACAAGTAAGTTTTTCCCCTGTTTAAATGTAGGTTGCACACCAACAAATACAATTGCCATTGGTTTATTTACTAAATGGCCTATTAAAACGTAAATTTCTCATTAACGAAGCGACTCAGTTGCTTAAATTACGCAGACCTTGGACGCTAGACTCGGCAATCCCATTCAGCAAGAAGAAATCCAAAGTTGACACGGAGTTTTCGAGCTTACTGAAGCATGAGACAACTGATGAGTCGATCCCCTCTGAAACTGTGGTTCTAGTTTTCAAAATATTCCTATGGGAGGGTTACAATTAGTACTGTAATTACTCAGTAGTAAGCATCACATACCTTTTTGTCTTGATATTGTGCGGATTTTTATCTTTAAAATAATTTTAACACAAAATAGGGCCCAGGACGTTCCAGTTTCTACTAGTTTTCACTTTTAACTTAGACGTCACTCTTTTTTACCTTTTTCCCAAAACTTTTGGCAGAGGGCCAGGACATGACAAGACTCTATTTAGTGTGTGGAATCTACCGAACCCTCAGATTTGTAAATCAATGCACTTGAAATGTTCTATTTGAACCCATCTACAAATTTTGATCATTCATGAGAATAATTTCCTTATTTTAACCACGTAAGTGCCCAAGGGGGGGTTCCATAGTACCCAACATTTAATTGTGTTGCGATTCTCGGTTAAAGCAATCAAATTTTTTCAAGGAGTTTTGCCTAAATTGATCGAATTTAGTGAATTACGCTTCTCCTGATACAACAAAAAATTAACTCCGTCAACGGCTTCATTAGAATATTAGGTGGGTCCCTAGGACCCCCCCCCCTTGGGCACTAACGGAAGTGAAAAAATCAAGATATTTTACATAATTAAAAAAATTAAATTAATCTTGGATTTATTGCTTAGATATATACCTTAGAGTAATTATAATAATTAATAATACTTAAATCAAATAACCTTTTATATGCTGATAGCATCAATTTTAATTTGTCATGCCGTGCTCTAACTGTGTAAGGGTCTATGGGAAAAATAAGCGATTTTGAAGTTCTGAGAAAAATACAAGATGGTATAAATTTGGCTATATTTGCACATGATTATTTTAATGGTTATTAGAGTTAGATATAATGAAGTATTTTGGTTTCAAAACCTTATATTGGAGTTGCTGTAGGGGATGGAAATGGCGAACCACTCCTCTCCGAAGAGTGACAATTCAAAACTGGCCATAGTCATAGGTCAAAGGTCGGATTTCATTTTTATTGTGGCGTATATGTGGTTCTTATGTGAACCCCATTTACTTGTGTTAGGTTTCATGATCAAAAACTCCCACGGGAAAGTGGGTATATGGGGTTGGGTCCCTAGGAACCCCCCCCCCCCCTTGGGCAAACAGAAGTTTTTTAGCTTGGGCACTTAAGTGTAATGTGTTATTTTTAAACTGAGCAAGAAATTAATGTTGTTCTAAAATATGCATATTTGCTATCTACTGGAGATTTGTGGGCGCTCACTTAACAGCCAGAATAGGAGAAACAACAACATTGTCTGATTTCCTTTGCTTAATTATGTATCAGAAAAAAATACTTGCTCTTTGCTCGTCATAGCACCTTGCCCTTGGGAAGTGAAGTGGGGGGGGGGGGGCTTACGCGGGGAAGGGGGCTACTAGAGGGGGAGCTTACTCGGGACGCTGTGTACATGTATGTGTCAAGACAAAAGGCAGGTACAGCTGATAAAACAGGACTCAAAATAAGCCCAAAATTGGATAAAAGTAAGAGCAGCCATCTGTGTACACTCGGGTCGCAAAGCCATTGCTGTATTGCTTTATTCCATATGTGAGGGCTACTCAAATCGGGATGGTAATATATAAAACAGGCACAAGCCAGATGCCTTGAATTTTGCCCACTTAGATGTAGACTTGTGCCACTCAATTTACAATCTGAATGATTAAGGGCGCAAGTTGTAAACGTAGTTCACAGCTCTATTGACTTACCTGTATGTCGAACTTCATATTTTCATTGCTGACCCCCCCCCTCCCACAAGCTTTTTTTGCTAGTACCCTACACACGTCGCCTTTAGCTCTTTAAGTGCACACATGTAGGACCAATTTGCTATAGGGAACATAAGCAAAAGTGCTTGAAACTCATCGGAAAAAATGGGAGGAGGAGGATGTATTTTATTTGTGTGGTATTTTTATTTCGGTGTTTTTATTTATTGTTTTTAATTCATTTATTTTGCTTGTTGTGTATTTGTATTGATATCTCATCAGGCCTTCAGTGTGTGTTCGATTGATGTGGCTCAGGATTGGTGCTCACCTTCTTGCCAGATCTGCACAACTCAGGATTTACCTGTAAGTAAAAAGAAATAAGGGATTATGAATGCTTGACAGGAATGTCTGTCATGGGAAAAAAAGTTTGTCAGGGGGGACATATATTGAAGCAAGCCTCCTTGCATGTGTGGCACATTTTACCTCAAAGGTCACTGAGGTTCAAATTGTAAAGAGGCTGATGATAAGGTCAAGTTGTAAGATGGGATGAAATTTTAATTTGTTTTTAATTTAATACAGTCACCCAAACACCATGCAAACCCAAGTTTAGTTGAATGCATTTAAAGGTAGTTAAACATGAAGCAGTGTGAGAAGTCAGATATTTAAAGTACATTTTAACGACTCTTTTAAAAACAAAAATATTCAGGATTAAGATGTAATTTTTGTGTACAATTATCGTTACAACCCTTTGTATCACTGAATGGCATGTCAAAAGCAAGGAATGTCTTTGAAAATTCGTGAACATATTTTGAGTTGAATAATCTCATCTTGACATATATGAATCCTAATTCATTGTTGAAATCGTGATTTGGAGCCCTGCCGTGGACAAAAATGTTTGTGTCACTGGGCAAGAAACTTAATCTCAATGCGGCATTGACCCAAGCGAATTGGGGAGCTCTCGCTAATCTATGGGGAAATTACAATCTAAGTGATGATAGGATTGGCACTGGGCCAGCAGCCACCTAGAGGAGTGAAATGATTGTGATGATTTCCTGATGGTGGCATAATTATAATAGGGAATTCAGTGTCTTTGCGGACTGTGAACAGTTGTAAAGCGCTATATAAAACTGATTTTATTACATATTAATTTCATTTCCCTCAGTGCAACAGATACGTAATCCTATAGCTGCAGATTGTGAAAGAAATAGCCCGACCAGAAACAATGTAAGTGTAGAGGTCATGGACATCTGCCTTGTCTCTGCCCTCCGACCTCGACTAAATGGTGCCATTGACCTGATAATGTTCAACCCTCCATATGTTGTGACCCCATCAGAAAGAGGGTACGGACCAAAAACAAAAAGTTTGTGGGTGGACAGTGAGAGACAAAACAACTGCCTCCTCCGCCCAAATTTAGCATGAGGTTTTTTGCACTAGTGTTTTTTTTTTTTTTTTTTTTGACACTGTCAGTGTACATGCAGGGGTCTCACTTTTGGTTGGGTAGGGATGTGCGGCTGGGTGTTTGAACCACTACCCTGAAAAATATACCAAAAATGACAAGATTTGAATACTATTGTTATCACCTGGTGTGTTCACAACAATACGGAAAAATATATGGTTTGTTTCCAATATCACATGATCATTATAGGACATTTGAAGTGGTCAAGCCTAGAAAGTTGATTAAATTTTTGTTAATCTGGATTAGCAACAGTTATTTACTACAATCTACGTACAGATCCAGAAAAGATCAGATGGCCCCCTTCTGAGTAGGCCACCCTAGTCTGGGCCTGTTTCTACTGAGGCCTACCAATGTACAAATCAACAAGTTGGACTCTGCACAGAAACAAAAACTCAGTCATCATTGTCCGATACATACAATTTTCCCCAATTCCCAAACAGATAGTCCTAGACCAAGATGTCATGGCCACAGTCATGACAGTTGATTCAGTAGCAGTCTTGCTAGGCAGTGCACAGAGTTCAGTGAGAGTTGAATTCAGCAGGGTAGCATGGCACTGTATAAGAACACAACACTAACTACCTCTGTGAAAGGACATCATAAAGGTCACTAGTCCTCCAAAACACACAGGGGAACTTAAAAATGTTTTGTACATAAAGAATGTAGGAAAATGTATCATGCTAGAAAAATTTGTTTGGGATTGCCAGCAGCAGGGCAACCATTGTGTTGAACCAAAACGGCCATCTTGGATTGTGCAGCTTCAGAAGGTGCTGGACAAAAACAGTCTCTTCCACAGATGCGCAGATTCATTACATCTATAGATTTGAATGCATGTAAAGTTGGGACTTGATACTTGGTGAAGTATTACGTAATACGGGCTAATATCCAGTGAGTAATGAAAAATTACTCGGTAATACGGGAAAATATTAATTGGGACATAACCAATCAGCATTCACCCCCCCATCCCCCCCCCCCCCCCCCCCCCCCCCCCCCCCCCCCCCCCCCCCCCCCCCCCCGCCCCCCCCCCCCCACGCCCCCCCCCCCCCCCCCCCCCCCCCCCCCCCCCCCCCCCCCCCCCCCCCCCCCCCCCCCGCCCCCCTTCATGGTCATCTAAAATGATCACTATCCATATCCCTGTCCCATAAAGTTATTGAATCACTCCATCCATAATGTGACATTAACTTAGCTACCCTATCGGTGTATGATATTTGACATCAAACTTACGTATTTGACATTTGGAGTATAAAGTTCGTATATCGGGGGCTGAGAATTTTGAAGAAAAGTGCACAAAATAGCATGACTCTGGAGGCGGACTTAGTGCAAAACAATGATTTGGTGAGTATGGTGCGAAGCCCCAGAAGCTGAGGGGAAACTGTTAAAAGGTATTTCGACCCATGCTGTGCGCAGTCTTTTCGCATTTGTGGTTGCATGCATTCGCATTAACTGATGACCACTGGAAAATATTACTTGGCAACAGAAATACAACCCTTTCTTATACCAACTTCTCATGAAAAAAGGACCAATCATTATACCAAAAGGGCTGAAAAAGACACCCTTCTTGCGCCCGCAAATCCCCGTACCCCTTTTACCCCCCCCCCCCCCCCCCCCCCCCCCCCCCCCCCCCCTCCCCCCCCCCTAAGAATCCGTATGTGAATAAGCGTATTAAAGGTAATTGGACATGATTATGGTCTAATTGGGTAGAACAGGTTTCTTACCTCACATCTGAGTACAAATTTGGAGTAAATCGGTCCAAGCCATTTGGATTGTAAAATTACAAGGTGTCTAAAATGGCCCATGAGCAGTAGTGTATGCGGTTACTTAATTGTCAAGCACATTTGGGACGTTTTTGTTCCAAACATCAAATGAAATTTGGGGGGCCTAATGTCAGGTGTAATGTGAAAATTGAATTTCGTCTGATGCCAAACTCTAAATGTTGATGGATAAAGTGGGGGGGGGGGAGGATTGTCGAGGGCACCAACCTTTAACAATGTGATCAGATTTACTCAAATAAAATTTATTCCAAAAGTTTTTCATTTCTACTTTGTTGCTCTATGAGTAGCACATGAGGAATATGGATTTTAGTCAGGTACACAGCCCGTGACAAAAAAAAAGTGCGACTAGCTGTGGTTGCGGGACTCCCCCAAGGGTATCAAATTCACAATATAACAAAATTAATTCATGATTGCCTTTTTTGCTTAAAGTGACAGGAGGAGATTTTTTTTAGAATTACTAACTTCTCTCAGAATTGCACCTGGATTGATGTAGACCACCTCCAAAGAGAACATTCAAAGGTTTATTGCGACAAACAAGGACAAAAGAAAACCGCAAATCTTGGTTTGAACTGCCTGCTACCTACATCGTCCCTATAGGAAAACCATGCTTTGATTTTCTGTGTGCATGACAAAAAATTAACTTAATCACAATCTTTTTAATATTAGACCAGCAGGTTCGCTTATTCACTTCAGGTGTGATCTCTATACAATGGTAAGCATTCCAAAATATGAAAAAAAACTGTGTTCGCAAAAACTAGGGCCACTCTTTCTGGAAATGTCCTCATGTATTTAAGTCACAAGTCTATCAAGTCAGATGGTGAAAGTCCAAAAATTAGGTTAAGTCAGGTCAGGTTAAGGGGCGATGACAGAGACTGTGGGCAAAATCGGAAATGGAAAATATATAGGTTGAATATTTGAATGAAATAATTTATACTTTTTGTCGGAAGCGGAGTAGTAGTAGTAGTAGAAAACCAAAGTTTTAATCAGGTTTTGTCCCCGTAAACGGGGTGGCTGGATACACCTAGCATTCACAGCAACCGCCCTACGCCTCCTTCCACTTCACCCATACAGCATCACTGATCTCACACAATCTTATACAACATTCCCCAGTGGGCAATCGCGCGCGAAATGCGACAAGAGTCGAGAGTTTTAGAAATTTACCACTATTATGCGAAAATGCAAACTGATTTGACGTCGTTCTTAAAACGCGATTCATTTGCTTTCGACGTAAATTTATTAAAACCGTCGACCTGTTTCGACGGACACGCGTTTCACGTCGCTCAAACGACTATGCCGTTGGTCCTTTCTAATCTTCAGAAGATAATGCTTTTGATTTCTACAAATAATGGCATTATGTTAGTCTTTGTAGAAGCTTTGCCCTTCACTTTCCCAAGGGTCCCAACCATCCCCCCGTCTGTGACAAACCATCGTAAAAAAAAATGGGTTTACCCAGCTCCAGTGAGCACAGCGAGCAGGCAAAATTGGGAAGCTCCTGGGAGTTATGCATGCAAATGCCTGGGAAACAATGGTATATGCTCTGAAGATGCACGAAGGCATCTCTTCTACCATGCAGATTCTGGACTACAAGTAAACACCTAATTTTGAAGTTCACTTTCACAGTAGGTGTGAATACAGTAACTATATGGTGGCATATAGTTTAGGTCAATATACTGAAATACCTCATTTACAAGATTTCACAAGTTGTTCCTGTTAAGAACTCCCAGACATGCTAAGGACCATGCAGTGACCATAAACAGTAATTAGCCGTTTAATAAGGAATACAAGAATTCAAAAAGGGGTGCTCCTTGAAAAGGCGTTGACTCAAATGGTACCTAATTTAAAGCCTATATTGCTAGGTAACTGTAAAGATTTTTAAAATCAGATACTATATTTACGTGTAGTACAGGTGACAGGTAACATTTTGAGATCTATCTTTCAGAAAATCTCCTAGCATTCCTTAAAGAGATGTAGTCACATTTGATGTTCAAAACGACGTTTTAAGGCTTTTACAGTGTTAGCCGCACCGGCCAATGAGTAACCCTAAGATGGCCCGAGAGACAATTAAGCAGCAATTTTGATCTTTTACGCGTTTTGCTGGGTCGGACATAAGGGATAAAAATGTATGCCACTGCTGCTAAATGCTGGAGAAGCTTTATTAGTACATCTTAGTCACAAAATTACCAGTACAACTACTTTTATGGCTAGTATTCTGAAAGGAGTCACTTTTACACCCAGGTTTAAACCAGGTTAGTCCAACATGAAGGACCTTTTTTCCTTTCAAATACTCTAAAAATGTGCGGACAGGGAGAAAATTCTCATGGATGAACCGGAATGGCCCCTCAATGAGGAATTTTCTCAACCGTTTACATTTAATTTACGTATTTTGACGGGAAAACGGTCCACTCTTGTGCTAACCCTGGTTTAAACCCGCGTCTAAAGTTAGACCCCTTCAGAATACCAGCCATATGCTGAATTCATGGGTGGCTTTGGCATTCATATGTGATTCTGTATGCTATGATATGATTTTTTTTGGGGGTGTAAAAGTATGTTTTTACCTAAGGTCGTAAGTCTATTTTTAAGAGCAATTGAAGTAGTTTTAAGTTTGTGAAAATAAGCCTATGTCACCAAGAGAGTCATTTCGTATCTGGCAAGGTTAACCGTTCCAGTATGATCGCTCTGGGCAGGAGGCAGGTGGCATTGATGGAAGAGAAGTGAAGACAAACACTGCCTCCGATTCCAATGTTGTCACCAAATGGAACTCTTATCTTCTTGTGTTGAGAGGAAAATAAGCCAGGTAAGTGCAGATTTTGGTCAGGTCAGGTTCTTTGAGGCCTGCTACTGGTATCCTGGTAACCAGTACTACTGCCCCGGGCGAGTTTGTCGGCGGCTAAACCGGCACACTATGGGTTTCTACGGCAATTGATGAGGAGGGGTGTAGCTGGGTACATGTAGAATGAAAACAAGAAACCTACAAGGGCGTCAGCTTCTGGAGAGGTAGCGGCCATACATCACATACTGCCTTGCATGGGGGCGTGGTTGCCCAAGGCTAAGGCCACCACCGAAAACTGTGGATGACGTCAGGAAGGGATCCGTCAATTATCTCTTGCTCCAAAAATACTCACACAGCAGTTGCTGAGGGTGAGGTTTATCCGGCCACCCCGTTTAGCGGGGACAAAACCGGATTTAAAAGTTTGTTCTAACATAAAAAAAAAACCTCCTTTAAAAATCTGAAAAATCACAGTAAAAACTGGCAGTATTAGGCAGTGATGGTGGCCAGGAATCCCAAATTAGACACTAACCAAAAGTTGAATGAAAACTCAAGTTTGTTAATGTTATAACACTATTTTATAATCAAACCTTGGAGCTGGGGGGAAGATCAACTCCTACTATAAGGGTTATTTTAATATAGAAAACAATTGACTAGGTCATAATAAGTTGTGGTAGCACCACAACTGCAAAACATCTAAGGTTTGTTTCCAATATCAAGACAGTTAGTAGACATTGAAGTGGTAAGCTATAAGTTGATTAAATTTTTTTTAATCCTGGATTAGCCACACAAGCTATACTACAATCTAAGTACAGAAATCCAGAAAAGCTCAGACTGTGAGAGGCCAACCCAGGTCTGGGCCTGATTTCTACTGAGGCCTTAAAATGTACTAAAATCAACAAGTTTGGGACTAACTGCACAGTAACACAAACTTAAGTCACTTCATCTGTCACTGATACATTACAATTTCCCCAATTCCCAAACAAGATAGTTCCAGACCAAGATTGTTCATGGCACAGGTCATGACAGGATTCAGTTAGCAGTCTTGGCCTATGCAGTGCAACAGATTTCATGGGTGAGAGTTTTGAAATTCTGCAGGGTAGCATGGGCATGTATATAAGGACAACACACTAATTACCTCTGTGAAGACATTCATTAAAAGGTTTCAACTAGTCCTCCAAAAAAAGGGGGAACTTTAAAAAATGTTTTTTGTACAAAAGAAGTAGGGAACAAAGTCAATGTAGAACTATTTGTTGGGTGCCAGCAGGGCAGGCACACAATGTGTTGGACCAAAAAGGCCATCTGGATTGTGCACTTCAGGGGGTGGTGGCCACAACAGTTCTCTTCCACCAGATGCGAGCTCAAGTACATTCTAGATTTGAATGCATGTAAGTAGGGGGGGACTTGATACTTGGTGTGTAAGCATTACGTTTGAAGACAGGTCATATCCCAGTGAGTATGAAAAAATTTACTCTGGTGAAACGGGAAAAATATTAATTGGGGACCTTACAACATCAGCATTCACCCTTCATGTCTACTAAATGATAACTAATCAATAACGTACTAAAAAGTTATTGAATCAACCCATGCTCTATACATGTGACATTAACTTAAGCTTACCCTAAAAAAATCTGTGGCTAATGAATCTTGACATCAAATACAGTTATATTATTGACATCTGTGAGTTATGAATAGTTCGTATATCGGGGGCTGAGAATTTTGAAGAAAAGGGCAACAAAATAGCAGGGAATTGGAGGCTTGGGCTGACTTTAGTGCAAAACAATGCTTTGGTGAGGTTTTGGTGCGAAGCCCCAGAAGCTGGGGAACTGTTAAAAATGATTCGACCATTTGTCCGCGTCTTTTTCGCATTTGGGTTTGCATTGCATTCTTCATACCTGATTTTGACCACTGGGAAATATACTTGGCAACAGAAAATTACAACCCTTTCTATACCAATTTTCAGAAAAAAGACCAATATATACCAAAAGGGCTGAAAAAGGAAACCCTTCTTGGCCGCAAATCCCCGTACCCCCTTTTCCCAATAAGAATCAGTATTGAATAAGGTTATTTAAAGGTAATTGACATGATATGGTCTAATTTCCTGTTATTGACATTTCTACCTCACAAATCTAATTACAAATTTGGAGTTAATTCGGTCCAGCCATTTGGATTGTCAAAATTTACATGGTGTACTAAATTGCCATTGAGGACGGAGTGTATGAGTTGTTAATTAATCTTGGTCCAAGCACATTTGGAGACCGTTTTTTGTTCAAAAAAAACATCAAATGAAATATGTGGGCCTTAATTGTCAGGTGATAATGAACAATATGAACTTTCTTTCTGAGCCACAAATCTAAATGTTGATGGGAGAGGTACAAAGTGGGGGTGGGGGGAGATTGCTCGAGGGCACCCACCTTTAACAATTTGATCAGATTTACTCAAATAAAAATTTATCCAAAAGTTTTTTCATTTTCACTTCTGTTTCTTCTATGAGTAGCACCCATGAGGAATATTGGATTTTTAGGTTTTCAGGTACCCATGCCGTGACAAAAAAAAAGGGCGCTAGCTGTGGTTGCGGAGCTCCCCAAGGGTATCAAAATTAACAATAAACAAAAAATTAATTCATGATCCTTTGTGCTTAATGTGACAGGAGGAGGATTTTTTAGAATACTAATTCTCTCAAAATTGCACTGGATGATTGTAGACCACCTTACCAAGAACATTTCAAAGGTATTGGACAAAAAAAGTAACAAAAGAAAAACCGAAAAGTCTTGTTTGAAATCTTGCCTGGCTATTTTCCCTAATCGTCCCTATAGGAAAAAAACCCATGCTTGATTTTCTGTTGTGCATGACAAAAAAAGACTAAATCACCAATCTTTTTACATATTTAGGGACAGCAGCCTATTCGGCCTTATCACTTCAGGTGTGATCTATTACAATGGTAAAGCATTCCAAACAATTTTATGCAAACAAAACCTTGTGTTCGCAAAAAATTAGGGCCAATTTTTCTGGAAATGTCCTTCATGGCTATTAAGGCACAAGTTAGTCAAGTCAGATGTAAATTCACCCACATTGGTAAGTAAGGGCAGGTTAAGGGCGACGACGAGGACAGAGACCTGTGGGCAACAACAAAAAATCGGGGAAAATGGAAAAAATATTAGGTTGAATATTTTGAATGAAATAATTATATACTTTTTGTCGGAAGGGAGAGAGTAGTTAGTAGTAAGTAGTAAAAAAAACCAAGTTTTTTAAATCGGTTTTGTCCAGTAAAAACGGGGTGGCTGGATTCACCATCACATCGCAGCAGCCGCCCTTACTCCTTCCTGCCACTTCACCCGATACAGCATCACTATCTCACACAACAAACTCTTAGTACACCATTCCCAGTGGGGCAATCGACGGCTGGAATGTCGGAAAAGAACGTCGATAGTTTTAAACTCCACAATATTTATGTCGAAAATGCAAAAATGATTTGACCACGTCGTTCTTAAATAACGTGATTCCAATTTGCATTTCGACGAAATTCTTATTAAAAACCGTCGACACTGTTTTCGACGTGCCAAAGTCGTTTCGACGTCGCTATAAACGGAAGAGCCCGTGGGGGGCCTTCATCTTCAAAGAGGAATGATTTTGATTTCTACAAATAATGTGCATGATGTTAGTGCTTGTAAGAAGCTTTGGGCCCTTCCCTTGCCCCAAGGGTCCCAACCAATCCCCCTCTTGATGGACAAACAATCGGGAAAAAAAAATGGGTGGTATACCCAAGCTCCAGTTGAGCACAGCGAGCGGCAAAAATTGGGGACTGTCGTCATGGGAGTTAGTTATGAATATGCAAATGCCCTTTTGGAACACTGGTATATGCTAATGAATATGCCAGAAGGGCATATTCTTACCAGCAGATTTGTACTACAGTAAAAAGCACAAATTTGAAGTTCCACTTTCACAGTTCAGGTTGTGCATACCAAGGTCACTCTCGGTGGATAAGTTTAAGGTCAAATACTGAAAAATACCTCCATTACAATTATTTCACAAGTGTTCCTGTTAAAGGACTCCGCCAGACATTGTAAGACATTGCAGTGACCATTAAACAGTAAAATTAGCAAGTACAAAGGACTACATAGAATTTCCAAAAAGGGGTGCTCTTGAAAAGGGGGTTGGGACCAAAATTGTACAATAATTTCAGCATATGCCTAGTAAACTGTAAAAGATTTTTTTAAAATAGATACTATTATTAGTGTAGTACAGGTGGGAATGGTGGTAACATTTTTGAGGAAATTACTCTTTCAGAGAAAATCTCCTAGCATTCCTTTAAAGAGATTGTAGTCACATTTGATTGTTCAAAAACGGACGTTTTTTAATGCTTTTACCATGTGGTTAGCCCCAACGGCAATGAATTAACCCAAGATGCCCGAGAGAGACAATTAGCAGCAATTTTTGATCTTTTTTCCTGCGGTTTTTGCTGGTCGGAACATCAGGAGATGATAAAAAAGGTTATTGCCACTGCTGACTAACTGCTGGCGAGAAGAAAGCTTATCAGACATCTGAGTTCACAAATTACGTACAACTACATTTTATGGCTAGTATTTTGAAAGGGAGTTAACTTTAACCCCGGTTTAAAACCAGGCCTTAGTCCAAAATGAGTGGATCTTTTTTCCTTTCCAAAATTACTCTAAAAAATTGTGCTGTAACAGGTGAGGAAAATTCCTTAAGGATGAACCGGAATGGCCCCATTCATGAGGGAATTTTCTCAAACCCGTTACATTAACTTTAACAGCTATTTTGCGGGGAAAAGGTCACTCTTGTTCGGGAACTAAAAACCCCTGGTTAAAACCCATGTCTAAAGTTAGAATCCCCTTCAAGACTCCAGCCATTACATGTACATCATTGTGTTTGTCTTTGGCATAATAATGTGTGAGTCGGTTATGATATGATATGATTTTGTTTTTGGGGTGTAAACGTATGTTTTTTTAAACCTATAGGTCTACAAAGTCTTATTTTTAAGAGCATTATTGAAGAGTTTTAAAGTTCCGTGAAAAAATAAGGGGCTAGGTCACAAAAGAGACGAGGTCATTTCTGCATCCTTGCAGGTTAACATCCAGTATGGGTAGCTATTGGCAGGTGGCATGATGGGAAAGAGGAAGAGGAAGTTGATCGGACAAACTACTGCCTCAATTCCACCAACTTGTTGTCACCCAAATGGATCTTTTTAGCTCTTGGTTGAGAGGCAAGAAACATAAGGCCCGGTAGTGGCAGATTTTTGGGGCAGGTCAGGTTCATTTGAGGGCCTGCCTGCTTCCTTGTTACTGGTATCCTGGGTAACCAGTACTACCTGCCCCAGGCCGAGTTGTCGGCGGGGCTCCTTAAACCGGCACACTATTCGGGTTTTAAGGAAATATGATGAGGAGGGTAGCTGGTTACCCTGGTAGAATGAAAAAAAAGATAGACCTACAAGGGCGTCAGCTTCTGGAGAGGTTAACGGCAGCCATCCAGCCAACATACTGCCTTGCATGGGTGGGCGTGGTTTGCCCAAAGGCTCGGGCCCACCACCCAAAAACTGTGTGGGTTGGTGTCAGGAGGTGCATCCGGTCAATTATCTATTGCTCCAAAATAAATCCTCACACAGCAGTTTTGCTGAGTGTGGGGTTGTTCCGGCCACCCTGTTTGCGGGGACAAAAACCGGATTTAAAAGTTTGGTTCTAACTAAAAAAAACATCCTTTAAAAAAATCTGACAAAAATTCAGTAAATAAAAATGTGCCATTCTTAGGGCAGGATGGTGGCCCAGGGAAATCCCAAATTTTTGAGACACATAAAACCAATAATTTGAATGAAAAACTCAAGTGTTGTTATATGTTATGAACCAATATTTTATTAATCAAAACCTTTGGGAGCTGAGAAATAAACTCCACCATGAGGGTTATTTTTTAATATAGAAACAAGTGGACTAGGTCATAAATTAAGTTGTGGTGGTAGCACTCAAAAAAAAAATTGCAAACATCAAAGGGATTCAAATAGGTGTGTGGTGGGAGTTGTATTGCTGTTTAAACGATTTTGATATTTCTGGTTGGAAATTGCGTATTATTGAATGAGGTTTGGCCGCAATCGTTCTGGCAACATAGGCGGAGATTAGGGGGGGGGCGCACCCGGCGCGCGCCCCTATTTTTTGCAAACAAAAGGGCGCCGGGCGCCTCGTAGATGTAGAAAAATGCTTTGCCGCACAGGGCGCCCGGGGCGCCTGAAAATGACCTTTGGGGGCGCCCTTGCGAAAAATTTCGTAAAAATTTGTTTTAATTTTTTTAATTTTTTTAATTTTTTTATTTTTTTAGGGGGGGGGTTGGGTTAGTACTCTTCTTTGTGGTGTTCTTTTGTGCTCTGGTGCTTGAAAAAAAAAATTTAAAAAATATAGGCGTTGACGAAAGGCGAGGGAACCAAAATAGTACCCCACGGCCCTTTCCAGTTCACCGAGGGGACCAATACATTCCACAAAGATCCCGAAAAATATAATAAGATCATTAAAATATTTGTTTTTATATCCTTCTGAATATATTTTTGTCGTGATTGGTTTTTTTATATTAAAAGTGAAGTGAAACTAGGCCTGATGGCTGAAAGCCTACGTAACCAAAAAAAATAAGGGCCTTGCCTTACTGTACTCTGTAGGCTGGTAGAAGCTTGGTATTGATGACTTTTAGGGCAGAGGGAAAGTCGCCCCACTTACGATATAAACACCTTTTTCGGTAAATGAATGACGCTGAAGTCTGTACCAAAATTACTCCCGGAATTTACTGCATATAGCATTGTAAGCATGATTAGCCACATTTCTGTTTTCGTTGGCACAGTTAATGCAGTGTGAGCAGCGTTGAGATTCATATCAACGTTTCCTTCCATGCATTATTAAAATAAAAATCACCGCGGGAATCACGGTTGTCATTTTACCAACAAATCCGACGAACACTGACAGAACTACGTAATTATTTTGGTTGTATTCTCACTATCGTTGCAGAAGGTTTCCCACCGGGGTTATTGCAAAACTGGGGTCCTATGTTGTCGACAACAATAGCTCAACAATGCGTTCAAAGGTCCTTTTAGCGCAATAAACTAATACGAAACTACAATACGTTGAGAAATACAAGTAAGAGGGTTCTGTGCACTCTCATGCCATAACGTCAACAGTGTAGCTAGTCGTATTGGACCAAGCGAAAAGAGAAACCGTTAAAGGAACCTGGAAGGACAACTGATAAACACGGGGGTTACGAGGGTAGAGGGAAATAGGCCGCTAATTTCCATAGGGGGAAAAAAACTAGCGCTATTTCCCTGTATCTCTCTTTCGCTCTCTTCTCGGCAAAGAGGGAAACGATTTTGAGTCAGTGACGCAACTTTTTGAACCGAAACCAACTGAACATGAGTATTATTCATGGGGATATAACACTCTAATTGTCATCCCATAGAGATTGGTATTTTGTAGATTCGACGGGGGAGCGGAGTTGTTTTTAACACGCTCCCGAGTAAATCCATGTAAATATGAATAGGATTTTCGTTGGCATTTGCACCATGCCCGGGGGGTCAATATTACAGATATGATCGGCTAAATTACCATTACTCAACCTGTATTTATAACAGCTGACTCGTATAATGTGTGCACGATGGAACGGATATTGTTACGGACATTTTGGAAAAAGTGGAGACTTGAAAAGTTTATCTTAAAACTATAATGAAACGGGCTGTAAAAGAGGAAATAGACCACCGACAATCAAACGAAATGGAAATTGTTGAAGGCGATTACAAGCATTTTGAAATGCGAGATCGAGTGAGGAGAGAAACGAAGAATCTGAAGAAAATGCAACTTAGGCACTACCGTAGATCTCGACGGGGATGCGGAGTGTTTTTAAAAAAAACGCTCGGCGTATCCATGAATCTGAATAGGATTTCGTTTGCCCCCTGCCCGGGTCAATATTGACCAGCTATGATCGGAAACTTACCATACTCAACTGTATATTATAACAGCTAGATAGATACTGTGTGGCACGATGGCAAACTGATCTGTTAACCGACCATTTTGAAAAGTGAAGAAGCTGAAAGTTTATCTTAAATCTCTAATGAAACGAGGCTTGAAAGAGGGGGGGAACTAGACCACCTACATCAAACGAATGGAATTGTTGAAGGCCGTTAAATCTACTCTACTGGAATTTGAAATGCGAGAGGAGGAGACGAGAATCTGAAAGAAAATGCAACTTAGCACTAACCATAAAACAAAAGTTGAAAACATTGGACAATGAAACTGGCGCGGATGAAGTAGGCCAACGTGAAACATTTACAGCATAGGTGGAAGAAGTAATTTGTTGATATTTATGGGGACTACCTGAAACAAGGAGAGGAGAACAAAGATGAGGAATAGTGAAAGCCATGGCTTCAAGTTGGAGTACCAATTGATGACAAGGACAATGAATGTCCAGTTACGATGGGGGAGGAAAACCCAGGCCCGGGAAAACCCAGAGCCCTGTGGTAGATTCCACAAGGAGGAATACCCAAAAATGCCTACTCCGAGCAAGACGGGAAGTTGAAGGGAAACTAAAATCGGGAATACAGGAACAGCTAACATCATTTCAACCTTGTCTTTGCTTGGAAAAGCAGAAGACCTAGCTGAACATGCCCCCTGGGTGAAAGGTGCGTGGACTTGGAATTGTGAAGTTCTGGTGCTCGTAGGGAGAGAAAGGGACGGAGGAGATTCGGGGGAAAAGGGAAAAAAGAAACTTCGAGTTCCAGGGTAGAAGAATTGAACAAAACTCTATCTTGACGGGCAGAAAACAACACCGCCCTCCATTTATCCAGATTATTGATAAGCCTCAATGGAAAAACCCAAAGACAAGCAAAAGCAAGTGAAGATAGATAGAGGAACTCTTAATTGGACTTTATTTACACCATAAGGCAGGCGTGTGACTCTCTTCTTACTACTATATAAAACAATACATGCTAATTTTGAAAGGGAAATGGCTCCAATCTCATTAAGAAAAACACAAGGTATATTAAAATGTTTATTCAGACAAGAATCTGAAAAAATTACGTATGTTTCAACGTAATAATGTTTAAACTTGTTTTCAATGGAGGTGTTGTTCACCCACTCGCGAGTTGAAATTTCACACTATCTATTATTATTTTTGAGGAGTGGTTTTCACAAAAACACACCTTGAACTGGAACATGCTCGTGTGTAACTATATAATTACTTAAAGCATGATTTGAATCACTTCATCAATTGAGTATTTACAAAAGCTAGTGTATTCCATCTTAACTATGTATTATCCCGATCCCGGGTGGGGTGCCCAAAAGTGATATTTGTGGTTAAACTACCCGTCAATACCCCTATTACTCCCAGAGTACTTCTATTAGATTTTTCTTCTTGGATTTTTTTTTTCAACTCAATAGGTATTTTTAATATATGTATTAGATATTGTGTTTATGTATGTCTTCAATCGTCGATGTGTTGTGTGTATGTTCCAAAATAAATTAAGCAAGTCACAAAGATGATTTCATGTGAAAGTCGTTATGTAAATCATATGTTACGGAAATTTACAAATCTAAAATCTCGGAGTTAAGTTTTTAAAAGACATGGATATGTAGAAGTGTTGTAGTGAGACACCTGATTCAAATGGATTCGTTACGAAAGTTGATGTGAACCGAAGGCATTACCTTGAACGACATTAACTTTGGAAATATGGACATATGTTATTCAAAACCCATTACGTTTTTGAAAATATTGTAAACATGATGATTATGGATACCAAAAAAACCAAATGGCAACCCATTGCTCGTAGTTCTTCCAGGAACAATTGAAATTAACAACGTTCCGAAGTAACGGCGATTTTACTATTTGAATGCTTAAATACGTAGTCTTACTAAAAAACTTTTGATAAAACGTAAAAGAGTGCATTGAAAAAAACAGTTCAACACCGATTTTCCACTGTTTTTAATAGGACTTCCTGAAAAAACCCCATTTTTAACGAGAAGAAGAAACCACATGAACTATTATAACATCCCCGATTATAAACTGGGGAATATGTTAACGGGTTGGCCGTAATAAAGGCGGTTTTGTTGTATGTATGTTTGTAACTGATAGGGTAAAATATAAATTTCGAAAGGACATGTGAATGCAAACTCGATTACGAATCATTGTTTTATTGAAAATGAAAGAAAAAATCAAAAAAATATGATTGGTTGGTGTGGTGTTGTATAGGGGCCCATACGGTTCTATAGATAATTTGCTATTCAGATATAAATGAAAGTGATTAAGGCTTCTTACTTACAAAATAATGCACGAGAAGAAAATGACTTATGTAAATGGGGGACTTCGTAACAGAGGATCTTCTCAACGATGATATCCACAGGACCAACAATGAATTCATTGACCTATTTATTCTAATCCATTATTCCAAAAAAATCTATATAACCCAACAAGGGAGTTACAAGCGACCAAAACAGGACGTTATTGATACATATTAACCAAATGTGTGCCAAGTAGAAAAAACAAGCTATTATAGTAACCAAAACCTCACGTGATCAATTGCCAACAGTATTTTTAAAGTAATATTGGAGTTTGCCACGACAAATCTGAATAAAAATAAATGTTATTACAAAAAGATTTTTATTAAGTGATGGTAATTTTCTGATTAAAAAGTCTTATCGAATGTGAAAGTGGAAGAGA
Organism: Ophioderma brevispina; assembly: GCA_023653785.1. Classification (NCBI taxonomy): domain Eukaryota; kingdom Metazoa; phylum Echinodermata; class Ophiuroidea; order Amphilepidida; family Ophiodermatidae; genus Ophioderma; species Ophioderma brevispina. Next base: position 44,516 of record JAMKCH010007183.1, read on the forward strand.
TTTTGATAATATCAATGTTGATGATGATTAAAATGCATTGACACAAAATTTCAAAGGTATCTAATGAATGTATACCACTTAAGAAAGTTGTAACAAGGAAAACAAACAAAAGAAGATCCACGTTCTCCATGGATAACCAAGGTCTGATAATAGTATAAACAACCAAAAATAAGCTATACCAAGGCAATAGTTACAATGCAAATTGAAAAAAATAATCAGAAATTAAAAAAACCTTTAGAAATAAGTTGCCTGTTTGATTCGGGAAAATCAAAAAAAAGACCTATTTAAAAAAATTCGAACAAGGAAAAAAAAACAACATGCGAAAGACCTGGAAAATAATAAAACATTGTAAATGGGACGTGCTCAGAAGCAAAAAATATTTGTTGATCAGTCAAACGAAAAATCTGGAACCATAATTAACGATCCAAAAGTAAATCAAATGAAAATGATTTTTGCGTGAACGTAGGCACCAAAATTAGCATCTAAAATCAGAAACTCCGGTGTTTTTATTGGTAAAAAAAACTATTATGATTATTTTGGAATTACTCCTTATCAAAAATAAAAAAGTATATCATGAAAACCAAATATCAATCAGCGAATTGTGACATCATTAATAAATTGATCCCAAAGAAGAAAAAGGGATGGGCCCATGATTGATATAGGAAAATTGATGTTAAAAGTGGAGCAAATGGGAATTGCCACCTCTCACAAAAATATTCAATTTTATCTTTGTAACTGGTATGGATATGCTAATCAGTTATACAAAATAGCCCAAGGTCAGGTGGTAATCCCGATTTATAAGAAAGGGATGACAGTGAAATATTTAAAATTACCGACCAGTTTCAGTACTTCCGTGTTTTCAAAAAATTACTTAGAAAGTAGGATGTCGCTTCAAACAGATGTATTGAATTTCTTTGATACCAAATGATATTCTTAACGCCAAGCAATACGGATTCAGGGCCAATCGCTCTACTTCTATGGCGGAATTAATGGCAATACTTGTTGTGATAAAAGACAGAAAAAGCTGTGGGAAAATAGGGGAAAACCACAATTTGGGGTGTTTGTACCTGACCCCATCCAAAGCTTTGCACAATAGAACCACAATATTTTACTGCAATAAGAAGCTAGAAACATATGGAGTTCAGCGGGGTAGTTTATGATGGTTTGCGGAGTCGTTTAATTAAGGAAAGAAAACAGTATGTCAATTATAAAGTAAGAAATTCTTGACTTAGGGAATAAATATGTGGGGAGTACCACAGGTTTCCATAGTAGTCTTTACTTTCTTATTATATAATCAATGAATTGTTACAAATTACCTCAACCTGCTAGATTTCATTGTTATTTGCCCGATTGATACGGACCCATTTTATATTCAAAGTTAGGACATTATGAGGTCACGATCAATTAGTAAATAAGGAATTGTCCAGAAGTACGGAGTAAACTGGTTTTTTTTAAAGCAACATAAGTTCTTCTGTCAATGCTAGTAAAATTAATTACATTGATTATGGGTACCATAAAAAATGACTTAAATTACAAAACTGGAGATGGTTTGTTGTTACAAGGAGCTATAGATAGTATTTTGGGAACAACACAAGTTACCAAAGGGTGACAAAGACTCTAAGTTGTTAGGAGTAATTATTGATGAAAATTTAACCTGGATGGGCACCACCATTGATGGAATATCGAAAAAAATATCGCGGGAAATTGGTCTGATCAACAAGTCTTAAATTCTATATAACTGAGCGTTATATATATAACCTATATTGTTACACTTGTTCTTACCATATATAAATATGGTTTATATACTTACATGGGGAAGCTCTTGTGCAAATTATTGGAAAAAAGTCACAGAAATTTCCAAAATGGCATGAAAGAATTAATAAAAATAGTTCATTTAAAGTCTTTGCACCACTTTTCATAATATAATGTTATTAATTTTTATATATGATGTGGTATATCTAGAAGTGGGTTGATTATGTTCGATTACTTTGCAAACTTTACTGGCAAATTCATTTAATAATTTTTTCACCATGTGAGATCCGATTTCCATAACTATCACACAAGAAACCGGAATTAATTTTAATCCAACAAGACATTAAAGAGGGTATTCAGTGTAGTCAATTAGAACAGCAGGGCCCAAATCTTGTGGAACTCCTGAGTGATCAATTTAAAAAAAATTCAAAATCAAATAAAAACACTTTCGAAATCAATATAAAATTCATATTTATAATCTTTCTATCATTTGGATTTTGGAAAACTTTGTTTTTTGGATATTGGCTTGTGTGATAGTTTCTTGTCCTTGTGTTAATTGTAATGTACAATTGAAAATTTTAAGGTGGTGGTTACATCTGGCATTACTGGCCTTTCGACCACTTCCTCCTAAAATGTCTATTTCTTATGTTAATATGTTAGTGTAATTACGTTCCCCCAGTTGTATTTTTGTATGTTTTTTAATGGAAAAATAAAGATATGAGTTGATTGAGTGATTGATTGTACTCAAAAACTAACTTTTTAAGGAAAAAATCATGGTTGCTCACATTGAAACATTTCATGAAATAGAACTTAGGGATTAGATTTGGTTAGAAAGTAAAGTAATCCTTTTGCTAATGATACTATCTGTTTTTTTCTGATTTTTGATAATGATAAATGAGATCATTACTTCCTGTTATAGTGAAAGCCACTACTCAGTGATGAGTCACAAATACCTGCAATTTGCAGGATAGGCTTAAAAGTGAAGGGTAAGTCTGTCGAAATCATGGGAAAAATTGCCCAGAAAAAGGAGAAAGAGAACACGTTAGGGTTCAAAAGATCAATCACCATTCAATTAAGTGTTGTAGTAAGTGTAAGAAACGGGGGCACGTAATGACTAAAAAGTTTGTCATATTAGGTTGCTTCTGGGTCCTCTCATTGGCGGGATTGTTAGGGACACCTAGATTGTTAAATAAACAAGCAAAAATCTGTCTTTATTGATTCTTTTCGATTTTCTTGAATTTAGCAAATCCACTGTGATAGTGCCTTAAGTTGTAAAATGACTGAGTAGCCACACAACAGCACAAAAATCATAGCACTAAAATTGGCCCAAGCAGTATAGTAAATAGCATCAAAAGTACCTTGTTCTTTGTCGATGCCCAGTAAAATTTTCCTGGGAAAATCAGCGAGAAGCACAAAGCTATACAAAAGCAGCCACAATGGGTATGAGCGTCACCAGGGCGTGTATTTGTATTGAGTCAAGATCACACATGCACCAGTTATTGGGGGAAAATTTCACCCTCAATCGGGAATCATGTTGATCCACAAAAAATCCTATTTTGCTTAATCTTAAACCACAATAAAAAGGGCCCTGACTGTTTTGATCTTTTTAGCCCACAAAGCGGTAGGGGGGAGTACTTAGGGATTTTTGGCATGGGATTATGAAATTTCCTGTGGTTTTTAAAAACTTGTAGGAACCACTTTTCTATAGCCCCTAAGTACTGAAATGAGCTTTAGTACATCGATAGGCACTATTACACTGCATTATGGGATGGTTACAAACACCAACTTGAGCTTTCCCGGAGGACATCATCAAAAATTTCCTTACCTCTGAGGTATATATACTGGCTGGATTTGTTGTTGTAAAAGGTCCCGGAAATGAGATGATAAACCTTCTTCAAATCTTTATGGGACATACAATTCCAATAACAGGCCAGAAAAAATATACACTACCAGTGACGCATTAGTGAAACTATTGATTTTTCAGTCAGTGTCATGAATAGATTCACACCAGTCACCCTGGAATTTTTTCTATACTCTCTGAAAAATCAGTAGTTTGCACTGATGATGTCATCACCAACCCAATATTGAATGCGTCCTATCCCTTTCTGGCCTCCTTGTAGACTTGATAAAAACCACATCAATTCTAGTTGCATTTCCTGGGACCTTGAAACATTGAGTTATATGGTGTATCTAGCCAATCAGAGATTGGTACCGAAAAGCTTAAGTTTTAGAATTCTATTTTTGATGTTACTCACTAAAAATAAATCACTGAATCTGTAAGGAACACTGAAAAGGAGTAAGTCTGAAATTATCACTGATATGATCACTGAAAATGTGATCATTTCAGGGGATTAGCAGGTTCATGTAATTAGTGGAATGACCCTGGATATTAATCCCACTGAAATGCACTATCCCACTGAAATGACCGTACTTTTTCCGTGATCATTCATTGACAATTTCCCACGTTTACTCTTTTTTCAAGTGTTCATTAACAGATTTCTGTGATTTTTATTTCATAGCGCTCAGAGGTGGTAGTATTAGTTTATCCCCTGTTTGTTTTAATGCAAACAAAAGATACTCAATGGTTTGGTGCCATAACACACCCAGGGCCGCATGCGCGTTGGTATGGCACCAAAACCATTGAATATTTTCGTATGCCTAGAAAACACAGGGGTTCACATTTTATCACTCAGTAGACATGAATTTACGAACACTATTATTAATTGAGCCATGTTTTATTTTCACTTATTTAGGGCTCCTAGAGCTCAATTTGGCCACTGCCTTTCTACTACTGATTGACGTAACGTTATTTATCGTGACTTACCATCCAGCGTTGCGCCACGTTACTTGCAAGTACACTTTGTAATCGTTAGCACTTACACAGATACTAGAATTATGCTTCAGTCAGGCCGTGTCCTCTTCTCTCCATGTAAACTGGGACGCTCGTGTGATATGATAACAGTACTGATAAAGGGCTGTCTGAATACGGGATATAATTACTGTATACTCCAGGAGAGCAAGTAATATGTAATATCCTCAAAGTACTATCTCAACCAATGAAATTACAGTATTCATGTCCACTGAATATAACATGTTGAATCATGTAATGGACCAATCACAGATACTCTAAAAATGGTTTGTAGGATGGATGTCAATCAAGAAAACTTTCTGAATAATACCCACACTGGCCAAAGAATTGCAACCATGTGCCCAAATAAGAGTTTCATAATACCAAATGATTTCAATTGGTAACATCGGTTTTCTTAACTACGTATGACGGCTTGAATGTCAACGTTGTGTTTTTTGAACAGAAGTTATTCCCCAGAATCATTGAGTTCTAAAAATATTTTGATTTTGATTTCATGTTTCCTCCCTAAAATGGGCGATTAAAAGAAGTGGTGGTCGATAGCTTCCTATGCACCCAGACGGAATAATACACGGGAATGCCACAATTGACTACCAAAATAGCCACTAATGAATTAGTTGGGGTTTACTACTCTAAATGTTACAGGAGAAATTGTAGTAACTTTGTGGTGGATCGAAATGAGATAACGGTCAATTAAGATTGAGAGCAAGTCCATTGCTGTTGCTGTTGGACTCGGGAAATTAAATGACAAAGAAAATGGCACGCAGTAACTTGAAAAGAATTTTTAAATCCCCCGTTGACATAATGACTGTTTGTCGTGGAATGTGAATAGTTTCGGACTTATTTGCGCAAACCACGTGATTTGTCATTCAAATGTCTCAAATTTTTCCCGATGTTTTTTTAAAGACCACTGGCTTCCCTTGACGCTATCTCATTTCTGGTCCCACAAGCACTTGTACTTTGTTTTTTCTCCCGTAACACTTTTAGAGTAAATCCTACCAAACCCGTACAATTCATGTAGCGCTAATTTTGGAGTCATTTGTGTGCGTTCCTGTGTCTGTATCCTTCTGGGGTGCAATCGGCAAGATGTCGATCGCCAGCTCTTTTTATCAGTCATATTTAGGGACGTGGAATTCAAACAAAATATTTTTCGCACTCGAGGATATTTGTAATAACATTGTTTGAAAAACCCAACTTTGAACTATCATGCACCATGTGTGGTTTGGAACCGCTGGTACAATAGAATCATTTTGGTGATAATGAAATCTTTATTTTTTTGCATGGTTGCAATACTATTTGTACCGTGTGGTGTAAGATCCATATCACGCTTAGTGAGATGAGCACAGGTTAAACACGTTTAAACAAAAGCTGAACGTCCATCATCTTCTTCTCCGTAGGTATTTGCTCAAAGTGCTATTACTATATACACCAAGAGCTAGACCCTGTTACAAATTGTGAAAGCTGAACTAGCCACTTCATCTTACATATCAAGCATTTTTTGTGTCCATTCTGCAACAAGAGGCACATAGGGATTGCTTTGGTGTGAGATGTATCTGTGATGGAGATGTTGACCCAATGTTTCAACCCCCTTAACATAATTGCTCACTATTCGACATACTTTTGGTGGCATTTTATGACGCATGCATGGATACAATGAACATTTGGGTAGGACCCACATGTTGGTCACTTATAGTACCTTGGTGACCTCGTGTGACCTTTGTCTCCTCTCACCTATTTCATAACCGCGACTGCGATTACCCGTGTTTTGTTGACATTCTTTGTGTTTTTAGATTTGAGAGCACAAGGTTTTTTGCATTTTTTTAATTTCTATTTCTGCCTCTTTTGCCATTTCAGATGAAATTAAAGATATAATGGTGGCTGCTATGGATTTCTCCTTACAGAAACTACTACTTCAAAAGAAAGACATCCGAACATCTATCCATCTGGAATTTTTATAGAGATCATGTAAGGTGATTAATAATGAAAAAGAAAGTCTTCTTGAGATGTCTTTATAATGGTAAGGAGTGACTGTTTTTGCCTGAAATAGCAGCATATGTCTGTCTGCTGATCATCCGATCATCCATGTTATATAGCAACATGCAGCGTACATAAACAAGGAAGGAGAGGGCGCAGACTCAGGCTAGAGGCACAGCAATTCCTGCCAGTCGATAGGATCAACGCTCCTGGATTTGATTGAGGTGTTTGTACGTGACGAGCAATTGTGCCACTCGACCTCGCGTTCATACGACAACGCAGCACATCAAAACATGTCATAACAACTTTGTTAAATTGCTTGACGACCTGCTTAAGATTTTAGCTTTCAGAATTCATCTTTAGTTAGCTTTCACATGTAAGTCAACACATTGGGTTTTAAAGAACACAATTTGAGTATAGCACATTAAAATATGACCCCTGCAGAAATCTAAATGGTTTTTATTTTCTATATCAAACAGCACTTATGTTAAAAGACATCCATGGCCTATCCACAATAGGACTGAAACAGGTCCATATTATATGAATTGAGGCAAATTGCTGTCATCTGAGTTATAACCATTTGGAAATGCTCATACTGAACCTCACTGGGATCTGAAAGTCTACTCATCCTTCACTGTCCTGCAACAAATGTGCAGTGAAGATGGATGAAAACCATCTAATGGATTCAACCAGCAGCAACCGTCCAATTGCATGATGCTGCTAGCTGTGTTCAAGGAGTAAGCGCGATAATGTTAGGGAATACAAAAATGTGGAAATGGCAATTTTTTAGCTTTTACAAAATCAAGATCATATATACAATTCCTATAACTACTTTACTGATAAGCAAAAAACACCCAATATTGAAAGTGAAGTATTTGAGTAAATTTGTCATACTGTCTCCCGCAAATAGACATACAGCGATGATGACTCAAATTCTACAACACTACCAGCTTGATGTGGTTTAATACAGTACAGATAGAGATCAGTAATTTTTTGTTTTGAGGTCTAGGTTGCAAAATTTCCTGGAATTTTCAGTGCGGAAATTCCATTGAATTTGGGAATTAACATGAATTTAATGGGAAATTTTCATAACATTTTTGAACATGATACAACTTATAAGGCCTTTTGTTCAGATTGAGGATATTACTCTGTACAATTGAAATGCACAAAAGAACATACAAGCAACACAAGCCTGTTTTAACAGAAAATAACCATCAAAAACTCTTTACAAAAACAATACATGTTGATGTGAGTTTATTTTTTTTTCTATCACTCTCACTCTATTCTGTAAGCCACCCACCTTGAGTTAATTAAACCATTTAGTAAACTTATCTTCAAATTAACCTTTAACCCAATTCATAAACAATATTAATATAATTTTTTTTTGTAACAAGTATGACATTTTCAGTGGTAATTCAGCAGCCACTTCATAACCAACCAAAACCGATTTGTTTCGTATTTGTTGGAATCAATTTCCACTTTAAAAAAAAAATTGTAGCCCAGTTTGGTTTTATTTAACATTGCATCTGACCAACCCAAAATGCCTAAAGTAATGAATAGGGTATACAATGTTATTAAAACAATGACATTAAACAGCTTGCTCGCAGATTCAAAGAAAAAAGTGGTCATTTGATATATTTTAACAAGCAGACTATTAGTAGACATGTTTAACACTTAATATTGTGAATATTCTTGGATTTTAGAAGTAATTCTTTGTGATGAATACAGTATCGTAAATTGAAAATTTAAATTAACCTTTAAAAAACATACATTAAATATGTAGACAAGTCTAGTTTTGTTTAAATTTGTAATAATGGTAAAAAGATGCGTTGCCATATTTTAGAAAACCACTACTACTTCCAATGAGTTTATTTTTCCATTAACATAGGGCTAGCAAGGGTGTTGCCCTCTTGAAAACATATGATCAAAATACTAGATTCTTGTTTTGAGTAATTTAATAGAGAACTATTTAAATTGCCAAGTCAAAGGCCCCCGACACAAAAATGTATTTAAAATATGTTAAATATAGTCAGACAAGACCTTTACAAATATTTTTTGGTAGTGAACCTTGGGAATATGCGCATTTGGCCTTCAACGATTTTGGCTAGATTTTTATTGAGTGCCCTGACTAGGTACTTGGCCTGTGCATATTCATATTCTTAATTAGCACAAACAGTACATCAGGGGTTCTCAAATTGGTGCGGCCCGCAGGCCAAAATCCGGCCCGCCAACCATTGACTTCTGGCCCTTGAACTGCCTTCAAAATTATAAAGAGAAACATAAGAAATGAAGAGATTTGGCCCCTCAAGTAGGGAACGTTCATATATGTTCAAAACATTCTTGGCCCTCACGCTAAAATAATGAGAACCCCTGCAGGACATATTGAAAAGCCTAACAAAAAACAGGGTTTTTCTTGGGGATAAAATGTTTTGAAATTAAAACTTAATAAAAGCCAAAATTGAAAAATTCCCGAGAATTCCCAAATTCCCGGGCCCCCTTTTCAAAAAATTCCGGGAAAGTTTCCCAAGTCCCGGAATTTCCACCCCTTTGCAACCCTATTGAGGTCCAAACTGTACAGGTTATATCTATCTGTGCTATCACATAACAATAAGGCTGTAGTATACTTTAACCCCCTGAGGTACCACCTTTCTTAACAATATCGCTGATTGGCTCTTTATATGGATATAAAACATGATGTAACTGTGAGTAACCAATCCAAAATAGGATTCTATTGGTACAATCTTTAAGACTTAGAATTGTCGCATACTACCTGGTAGGAACTGTGGTTGAGTTAAAGCGACTTACTCAAGGGCACAGCACATTGGCCACACGGGACTCGAACTCACAACGTTGGCGTGTGCATTGGCCCTTATCACTGGACCACAGGGGCCCTTGTTATATTGTGGCACATGGGGTATTCTAATCTTCACTTTTTATCGTGTTTATGTTCTTAAATCAAAAACTTAAGTGCAAAATTTAAAAGCCAGGAACCATATTAAAAATTGACATCAAAATACTTATCAGATTCATTTTGGGCCAGCCAAAATGGCTATAGAATCTACTTGTTTGACAAAAAAAAAGTGGTCCTTGGCCCACCCCTAGCTATAGAAGTAGATTTTTTGAATTTGATATACTTTTGCAGCATTGTTAAAAATTGGGATTCATTGCCAGCAAAATATACACCTGGCACAAAAAGTATTCGGCATGTTTTTGATCAGTATTGTGCAAAAGTCGGACCATTTTGAAAGATCTCGAAACTATACATTTTTTGCCTAGGTCTTGCTTTCATTTAACACCTCGCTGTAAAAAAAGCGTGCAAAAATGGCTAAGATAGCGTCCGAAAGACGCAAACCCCCCCAAACCAAAAGTTGCAGTTTTTGGATTTTCACGGTCACTGTGTGGCACAAACAATAATATGTGTGTATTTGATTTTACACAAAGAGTTTTACGACTGAATGAACGAGAAAGCCTACTTGCAATATTGATTGGGGACACGTGGTCGTGTACCAGTACCTGCAATGCCATTGAAAAATCCAAAAATGGCAACTTTTGGTTTAGGGGGTTGCGTGTTCGGGCGTTTTACCTCAGCCATTTCTGCACGTTTTTCAAGCCAGGTATTAAATGCAAGAGCAAGACCTAGGACAATAAAATGTATATTCGAAACTTTCAAAAGGGTATGACGGTGGCCACAAACGATAGAAAAAAACATGCGAGAGACTTTTTGGGCCAGGGGTAATATAATATCTCATAGGCCATTAAACATAACCAAGTTAATTAATGCCCAATTAATAAACCTTTACTTCAAGAGAAAAAATGTTGACTGGACAAAAATCATTTATTGGCAAAAATCAATTGCCTTATGCCAGTTTGGACCCAGTTCAGAATGGGCACCACCCCCCCCCCCCCCCCCCCCCGTGGCATCTGCCATTGAGGCTTTACAAAGCACTCAAAGCTAAAAATCAAGACATTAAACTCTAAGGCTGGTATTCTGAAAGGGAGTCTAACTTCAGAACTGGTTTAAACACGGGGTTAGTCCTCGTGGACCTTTTACCCTTTCAAAATACTGTGAAAGTTAAAGAACAGGTGAGAAAAGTCTCCATGGAGGGCCATTCTGGCCCCATCCCTGAGGAATTTTTTTCACCCATTACAGAACACTTTAGAGTATGTTGAAAGTGAAAAAGGTCCACTCGTGTACTAACCATGTTAACCCAGGTCTAAGTT
>JAMKCH010007184.1:0-62455 GCA_023653785.1 Ophioderma brevispina
CCCGAGCTCATATTATCAAGCAGATAATCAGAAACATCAATAAGACACGTTTGAGTGGAATGCTTTGGCCTGAAACCTGATTGGTGGCAAGACAAAATGTTATCAAAAGCCCTGGAGAAGTCTGCGAACACAATTGAAGCTCCATGATCCTTCTGAGAGCAAATTGTCAACTCTTCCATGATGGCGTTCTGAGAGCAAGTATCTGAGGGTAGTGTTCATTTGCCTTTGCGAAAACCGTTCTGGTTCGTTTGAGAATGAGATGTGAGGAGTGATTCTGATGAGCAGCATTGAGTTGTAGATTAGTGGTGATTCCTCTGTAGTTTTGGTGTAATTGGAGGTCGCCTTTCTTGGTTAGAGGCTGGTCCGCAACGGAGGGGGCGCCCAAAAAAGAGCTTAAAAGGGCCGAAAATATTCGCCCCAAAAATCCTGGTTACGGGCCTAGTTAGAGGAGTGAAGAACGATGTTGAAAAGGCAACTGTTTATTACCATCTCATTACATTATTCTTACATTTGATCATTGAATAGTGGATTCTTCCAGGATACTGCTGGAATGTTGTCAGGGCCAGGTGCCTTGGTGTTGCTCAGTTTCTTCAAGCAGTCCTGAAGCTTTTTTCTATAGTGAAAGGTACAGTCTGGATAGGAAGGGTATCTTCTAACTTGTGATTGACAAAAGGTTCATCAAAGTGTGTATATTCTGAACCGATTTGCCAAGTAGAGAACTAAACCGCTGGAATTAAGTGTCAAAGCACTCTCCAGTTTGATTCTTGGTGGTGGGGTAGCCTTCTTGTAAGTCAGCTCCCCCATGACCTGCCAGGCAGTAGCATGCATGCTTGATTTCAATATGTAATGTGTGACTGTGTCAAGCACTTGAACCTAACATGTTTCTCATGTACTACGGTCGGTGTAGGATAAAAAGGTCCCATTCCCACGAAAATATTGAAACAGATTTGCCATCCATCCTTATACCTAAAGTTGTTGAACCATCCCTCTCTATACCTGTGACATTAACTTAGCTAACCTTCTAACCTTCTGCGTTAATGACATCTTGTGAGTTATGAATTATAGTTCCCATATTAGGGGAGGGTTATGAACAAAAGGTGGTCCAAAATAGACACTGGAGTTTGAACCATTCTGGCAGTACTATTTTGCACACTTGTGGTTTGCATGCATTCTTTATATCTGATCGACAACTGGAAAATATACTTTTAACAGAAATATTCAAGGAAAAGCCAGAGGGGCTGAAAATGACACCTTTCTCGCCACACATCCCTGTACCCCTTTTCCACTGAGAACCCCGGCATCAAGTGCAGTCTTAGTATGGTGCTTATTGGCTACAAGCTTCAGTTCTTCTCTGGCTTTGTTGACTCTTTTTTTTTCTAGGGAGCATCTCCAGTGCAGTTTCTTTATTAGCTGCAGTGAGAGTATCATTAATACTTTGTTTGAGTTCTTGCCTTCAAGCTCATCAACAAGCGTGTTGAACTCCTTTATGTACTGCTACAGTATAATGTTCACAAAGCTTTGTATCGGCCACTAATTTCCTCGAGTCAATTGTTTTCATGTGATCTATTGAGGGTGTTTACTCGGACGCTAACTATAATAAAATAATAATAATAATAATTATGGATATTTAAGATCGGGATCCTAATTACGTTAAAAACTATCGTCCTATTTCCTTATTGACTACGGATTACAAAATTATTGCCAAAACTATGGCCAATCGGCTTAAACCTGCTCTTGACAATCTCATTCATGAAGATCAAAATGGATTCATGAAAGGTCGGAATATTGGCTGTAATATTCATAATATTATCGATCTGTTTGAGTATGCTGATAGTTACGATATTCCTGGGTCAATTGTTCTGTTAGATATCGAAAAAGCATTCGACAGTGTTGAACATGATTTCTTATTTGAGGTTCTTTCTAGATTCAATCTTGGGGATAATTTCATTCAATGGGTTAAGACATTTTACAATGGTAGGAAAAGTTATGTTATTAATAATGGGTTTCTCAGTAATCCTATTGATATGTCTCGAGGGATTTTTCAAGGCTGTCCTATTTCACCTTTTTGGTCCTTCTTGCGATTGAGATTCTTGCTATTTCTATCCGTTCTAATGATGATATTAAAGGTATTAAGGTGGAAGATATGGAAAAAAAGATTAATTTACTGGCTGATGATACCACATGTTTTTACAGGGGGATTTAGGTTCCTTTCAGGCCCTTTTTAATACTCTTGATAAGTTTGCTTCATTTTCCTGTTGCAAAATTAATATGTCTAAATCTGAAGCTACTCATATTTGTAGTTTAAAGGGGGTCCAATTTTCTTCCATTTCAGAATGAAGGTCTTAAATGGAGGTCAAATTCTTTTAAAACTCTAGGTATTAATTTTTCTCTCAATGTTAACTCCCTTTTTGAGCTCAATTTTATACCTAAATTGAATCAAATTGAGCACACTCTTAATTGTTGGAAACATAGGAATTTGTCTATCTTGGGGAAAGTCACTGTTATTAAATTTTTGTTGTTACCCCAACTTCTTTATCTTTTTTCTGTTCTTTGCATTAATATTCCCAAGACATTTTTCAAGAAACTGAACCACCTGTTCTATAAATTTATTTGGAATGGGGGGAATGATAGAGTCAAAAGGGACATTCTGTGTAATGATTCTGAACATGGCGGGTTGAGGATGTTTGATCCTCTCCTTTTTTCTCAGGCCCAGAAATTTATTTGGGTTAAACACCTGCTTGACCCAGACTATTCTTGTTTTTGGAAAAAATAGAGCTTTCTGTCTTGGAAAAATTCCACCCGGATTGGACAATCTTGCTGAGGTCTGATGCTCCTAACTGTATTTTGAATACCATTTCTAATTGTCAGCTTGTTGAAACTATTAAATTATGGTATTTGTACAGAGATAAGATTAAGGAGAATTTAGGCTGGTCTGATTTTCATCTTCAAGATCCAATTTGGTGGAATAAAAATGTCCGTCTGAAATCAAAGAAATTCTTTTTCTACCCGTTTTGGGATGAAAAGGGGATTCATAACATTTCTGATCTGTTTATTGGTTATAATTTGGTAAAACCATTTGAAATGTTAGTAGTTGAATTTGATATTCCCATTACTGACAGGAGAAAATATAATTTTTTGATTAAAGGCATTTGTGTTGATTGGTTTCAGAATCCCAAAAATATCCAGGAAAACGTTTTTGACAAAATTACGGCCTCTCTAATTGATCAAACTAAAGTTCCCAAACATGTCTATTCCATTCTTAGGAACCAGGCCAATGTTGATGTTGAAAACAAATGGGTTGATACTTTAGATGTCCTTGATGACTTGGATTGGTATGGGATTCATAGTGCTAATTTTAAATGTACCATTGAAACCCAATTACGTTCTTTTTATTTCAAATTTCTTCACAGAGCCATTTGTACTAACCAATTTCTTCCTAAAATTGGCAGGGCTGATTCTCCCAATTGTTACTTTTGTAAGGATTTTCCAGAATCTATTTTTCATTTATTTTGTGAATGTGAAAAGGTTTCAAATCTGTGGATGAATTATGTTTTTAATTAATTCTGTTTCTGGGGAGTCTTTTACGTTCTCCAATTTTGAGAAAATGTTTGGCGTTCTTGACACTTCAGAACATGAAGTTTTATATCCACAGGTGTAAGTTCCAAGGGACAGACCCTAATTTTGCTGCCTTTCTGAATTTGGTCAAAATTAAAAGGAACACGGAGTACAAAATTGCTGAAAACAATGGGAAAATTAATAAGCATTTTAAAAAGTGGACCCTTGACCTTGATTGATTTCCTTTCTTTTTCGCCTTGTAAATATGCAAATTTTGGGGGTTAGGCCTACCATGACTTCAAATGTGAGCCTTTGTGTGTGTTTGGTGTGCTCTGGTTGGTATGTTTGAGTTGTCTTTGTGGTGTCTTTTTTGTTGTATTGGTCCTTTTTTTTTTTGTGTCTGTTGTTTTTTCTGAAAAATCCTTACCAAACCTTCCCCAAACCCATCTTAAACCCATCTTCATCTCTATTTTCCTTGCTCGCCCAATCTCGGCAGCTGGTGTGCTGCAGGCGATATTTTCATTTTTGCCTTTCTGGCTCAACGATCTGAATCTGTTCCCATTTCTCTCTCCTGGTTTCTGGCTCCCTTCGCTTTCCGGATGCCATTTTCTGACACATGTTGCTTGGCTGTGTGCTCTTTGTTGATCTGGCTAATTACTCTAGATTTTGCCAATGTCATGATATCGAGATGTTAATATTTTAATAACTTGTGAGTAGAAGGGTTTGGTGACCATATCTGTATGTTTGCCTCAACCCACCAAACTAAGTACAGGTAATAACAAAAAAAAAATAATAAAAAATAATTAATTGATATTTTCAAAAGCACCCCAAGCACCAGAACTTCGCGCCGAAGTTCGCTCACTGCGCTGTTGCCTAGCCGACTAATCCGGGGGGGGGGGGGGGGGGGGGGGGGGGGGGGGGGGGGGTTTTCTTTTTTTTTTTCTTTTTTGTTTTTCGTTTTTTTTATTTTTTTTGTTTTTTTTGTCTATGCTTTTTTTTTTTTTTTCTTGTGGGTCGGGTACCCATGCTCGTTCCAAAAAAGAGGGACTAGCAGCAAAATGTATCAAATTCAGCTTGGTACGTTGAATGATACAAATAAGAAAAGTACCAGTACCCTATCAGCACAATAAAATAGCTGTGTAAATTTTCTTGCAGTAGCATCAGTGCCATTTGTTTGTATATTGGCTATTTTGTACAGGTAAATCTTTTATTCATGTATTGTGAACAGGTTCCCCAAGGGTATTAATTCACTGCAATTGGTCCGCAATTTTTTTTACAGTTTTACAAGTTTATGCATGACTTAAGATCCTTTTAAATTTGTGTGATAAATGAAACCCCACCTTAGGCTACAGAGTATATACTGAAATAAATGATGCCTGCTGTAAACCTGTAGAACACAATAAGTATGACACTCATTCCACAGAGATATTGTATTTCATGAAACGCCTGTATACGGAATCACGTGACGTCGCTTTTAATTAATTACAATCCACATTACATAAGACAAAGTGCACAAACAACACTGCTTATAGGGAACTCACATATAAGTAACCACTTAATAGTAGTCCCTTGTAATTCCCGACATATGACACAAGTACAACAGCTAAATAAGAAATGAATAAAAATACAACGAATTTTGCAACAGTCTCAACACACACGGCATCAATCATGACACTCAAATTAGAGCGACTCCCACAAAGCTGCACACGGCATAGCTTGGTAATGACTTACCGCGACACATATAAGTTGCAATCAATACCACATGCTCTAAATGTTTCCAAGTTACGTACGTGTAAAACTCAGCTTAATATTTTTTTTGAGTTGTACGTGATTTTTATCTTCAAGCGTACTATACTTTACCGACGCCCAAATACCATCTGTAGAAAAAGATCACGGTTTATCTTCCAATACACTTCTAGTGCAACCATTGTAGTGTTGATTATCCATTGTTGTTCAGTGCCTTATCTCCTACGAATCAGTCTCCAGTAGGTTTATTCTTGAGGCAGATAGCACAAATTATATAAACCTCACGCCAAAAAAAGCACTTCTAGAAACTTGCACGCGAAACAAAGACTCTTGATAATTGTGCACTCTGTCTTTCCCTAGTGACTTCAGACAACCCACTACAACACGGAAATGATCGTAAATACAATGCTCCTGAACCAACAATGGATAATCATATATACAACAGATTTACCAATCATGTCTGCATGAGTATATATAAGTATATCTATAATATTTATATCTATATATATATAATATATATATATATGTCTATATATATATATATATATATATATATCTATATCTATATATATATCTATCTATATATATAATATATATAGATAATTATATATATATATTATATCTACATCAAAGTTATATCAACAATCACTGTGCCCTAGAAGTTTATTGGAAGATAACCGTGCACATGTACCCGTTCTGGGGCGCCTTTGTACATCGGAGAAACCTAAAACTCCCCTATCTGTGGCGCTTTTTCCGACCACTGTCGCTCCATTAGGAACCATGTCATCTACCCCAAACCTGTCCGTTCATTTTAACAGTTTTAAAACCATACTATCAATGACGCAAAGTCATCGGTATTCCTTTCCACCAGCGGCTTGCACGATATCAAGCGCCACCGTGCGGAGCAACTCATCATCGCAACTTAGACACTCTCAAACCTCACGGTATGAACGTCCAATTCGAACCTCTTCAAGTGGCTCTGGCTGCGGGGATAATACCTCCTTTCCCTTTTCAACACCATTGACTGCTTAATTACGCTATTTTATCCTCCTTGACTTTGTTGTGATACTTTGCAATTTTTAACACCAATGTATTTGTATTTAGCCTGGTGTTCAATAGTGTTTGGTATTTTTTTGTTTGGTAACGGATTGACAAAGAGTTCTTACTCGAACAACGTTGTACATGTGACTTTTTTGTCAAACCCAGCATGCGGACACCACCCTGTCGGCACCTTGAAAGGATGTGTGTAGATATATATATATATATATATCGAGCCGTTTGAAGATCGGTACCCAGTGATCGTAAGTGAGGGTATACAGTGAAACTCAGAGTAACGGTGCCTTTCCAGAGGTCTATCCTTTGTAATTATTTAATATATATAATATATATTATATATATATATATATATATAGATTTTAATTCAAATGCGAAACTATGGAGTTTATGAGTGAGTTTTCTTATCAAATTGAAAACCGGACTTTTACAATAGGGAATTGAAATCTGTACCTATTACTTGAAAAACATTTTCATTAAAAGAAATTTAACTAAAAAATCTAGTTTATCAACATGAAAAATAGGGTATTCTCTATGAAAACGTAGATTTTATTAGTCGATAATCTGTTGGTTTTTTTTCGAAAACGTTTATCAATTGATAAAACTGACTAAATGATTGACTGTTGAAAACCATGTTTCTCAAAAATATTTCAATAAACTTAGTTTTCAAGTAAAAACCTCAGTTTTTAAAAAACTAAGTTTATTGAATTGACAACTGATTTTGTCACCGATAAACCTTTGTCAAATTAAAAGTTTTACAACTTGGATATGAACAAATGGGTTTAGGCCTCGCACTTGAAATCAATATTTTGTGAGTTTATAATTACAAAGTTGGAACTGACATTTTGGGGATTTAGAAATATAAGCGTCAAAAAAATCTAAAACCAAAGACATTTTATAGGAAGTTTGACCTTAAAACAAATTTACATTTTGAAAACTTAAAAGATATATATCATTTTAAAGATTAGCAAATATAAATTTCAAAAATCTAGGAATAACTCAAAATGCCATTTAGAACCTTGTAATTCTCAGTTCAAAATGATCATTGATAAACTCAGATTATAAACTCGAAGAACAGGGTTTTATGTATGAAAACAATTTCGTCAATCTTCATTAGCTTTTCTCGATAAACTAATTTCATGACAAAACAAATTTTCATGTAAAAACTAAATTTTTCAGTTTGAAAACAAGTTTTCTGTTAAATAACTAAGCCTCCCAAAAATATAAACAAATTACGGACGAAAAATAGTGTAAGGATTTGGCCTGCCATACATTGCATAACTACCCACTGATCCCAACGTAGAGACCCGCACCCATTCAATGTGTCATCAGCTTGGTCATTACAAAAAACCCTCAACCCACATGACACGTGGGATGGCAGAGTAGCATTATATTATGGTTAATTTTACTGTTTACTTTTCATTTGACAGGAGTTCCACTACTCAAAAACAAGACTAATTACTCGAAAATAGTTACGTAACATCATAGTGATCAGGCCTCTTAATTTAGAGGGATTCCCTCATGCAACGCCATAATAGCCTTGTCAATAACCCTCAATATTGGGCGTGCTGGGACTGCTGTACATTATCTTCTTTACAATAATTAGTTAGTTAGTTATACAAAGTTGTAAATCCGGTTTTTGTCCCAGCTAACGGGGTGTGGGCCGGATACACCTCACTCAGCATACTGCTGTGTGAGGATTTTGGAAAGCAAAGATAATTTGACCGGATGCCCTTCCTACGTCATCCACAGTTTTCGGCGTGGGCCTAGCCTTGGCAACCACGCCCACCCAGTCAAGGCAGCATGTGCTGGCTAGCCGCCATTAGCTCTCCAGAGAGCTGACGCCCTTTGTAGGTAGATCTTCTTTTTCATTCTCCCAGGTAACTAAACCAGCTACCCATCCCTCATCAGAAATCCGATGGGGGTGACGGTTTAGCCGCCCACAACCCGGCCCCCTGGGACAGGTAGTACTGGTTACCAGGAATACCATAGCAGGCCCTCAAAGGAAACCTGACCTGACTAACAGGATGAAATCAGTATTCTGACACCACATGCTTCACATGTAGTTATTTCCGTTGAGTCTGCCGAATTCATTGGGTGTGTTACAATACAAATTCTTCCCACAAACTGACTAGGCCATGTGATATGTGTGGAGTGCTATTCAATACAATGTCTCACATGGGTTGCAGTAGGAACCTTGGATCCATGTCTGAGGCCACACTAGTACATGCCTAATCATTTGAAAAGATTGGACAATATCCTTTAATTGGAGAATCCAACTTCATACTATCCGCCCTAAGATCAATATTTGTTGTTGGTCAGTCCCACCCATGGAGGTAGGACGCGAAGGAGAAAGCCTTCCCTAATTGCATTAACGCAACGCCGATCTCCCAATTACAATCACTTGGCAACTTCATCGTAAAAGCAAAGACCAACAAATGGGGCCATTCTCGGAGGGAGTACTCTTTCATGTTCCATGATCAGCAGCCGACAGAACGGGGGCACTCTCAGTTACAAGGTATGACCTGTGCGAAGAAAAGTATATCCCCGATGCGCAGTGGTTTGTTTACATGTGAGACGAAAGCAAAGAGGGTGAGTCGATCACACATCCGAAATCCGAGTATTTTTCAGTCCAAAAAAATCGGAGATAGCATGTCCCTAAGTTGAGTTACAATTGATTCCTAGTTTTTGAAAACTTGCATGTTTTTGTAATGCCGAATTTCTTAAAGTATGATATTTGGATACGAAATCTAAACTTGAAATTGGGAAGAAAAATGCCTTATCTAAACAATGACACCAACTTGACAGTGCCCGAAGTTGCCCGTTTTTCTCCCTCAATTTTGTCCCAAAGGTGGTCCTATTACCACAGCATTGTAATGTTAGTCTAAGCATATAATGCGTAAAATTGTGCAATTTTTGTTCTAAAGAATCAAATTTGGCATAGAGGTGAGAATTACAATTGGAAACAATTGGATATGGAACACCTGCACAGGTCAAGTTCAATGTCACCTAGAGTTCACAAAAGGTCAAAATACATTAAACCATGCAGAATAAGGTTGCATAACTCTAACACATCACAAACATTTTCATGGATCTATTTGTGACATACATTTCGATTTAATCAAAGAGGGTCTTCTTCATTTAAAGGGACACGAGGAGATTTTCTGAGGATACAAATTTGTATAAATTGGCACTTTGTTGTAGAATACCAACCGAGGACATTTCGTAGGTTTATTGAACAAAGAAAAGAAAACACAAAAGTAAGTTCTGAACTTGCCTGCTGTCCTGATCGGCCCCATAAACAAGCATACCCGGATATTTGTCATGCACGACAGAAAATACAAAAGCATATTATTACATGAAGATGGCTTTTACAGCTTATTCCCTCCAGGTTTGATTTAATATATTGGTAAAATTGTTTAAAAAAATGGGGGGGGGGCATATTTTGCTGTAGATGTCCTCTTATCTCTTTAAAGCGGCACTGGCACATTTTCACAAAATACGAAATTTCTTCAATTTGCTCTCAAATGATAGTCTAGGCCATTGGAAGAACAGAGATATACTTTACACATAAAAATAACATACCCCAAAACAGATAGGGACATTGATATGAGGATAAAGACATCCAGGTAATTTGTAGGCCAACTTTTAAGTTTTCCATAGCTTTAATCAACAAATGTGTATATTACATGAATATTTTTGACTCGTACTCACTGATATTAAAACCACAAAGGTTATAGACCGATCAAACAGTGTGCATAGCGTGGGAAACATGCATACGGCGTCGTGTTCTTGAGTTAAACGCCATTTTTCGTCGTCTGCTGAATTTAAACGTCGCCGGCGACTTTAAATTAAAAAATCGTTCTGTTTACCCATAAGGAAGCTGATTTGGTCTTAATAAATTCGGATGAGGGCTTTTGTATATAAAAGCCTTACAACCATGCAAAAATATCGATTTTGAAAAATCTTGAGGGCGCACTATTTTTCATATGTGCCAGTGTCTCTTTAAGCTTATACATTAACATAACCATGGACATTTCATTGAAGAGATACAGGAACATAGCTCACTGGGGATACATTTCGGTGAATTTGTTTGAAAATGCTACAAGTCATATCACATTTTAATCACCAAAAGCCACAAAATAGAACAATCGGATTTATATATTTTATACTTTTACACTGTGACGGTCAACATTTTAAAGGGAAAATCATAGTGCTGTGTCTGGGGGCATGAATACAGTTTTGGGTCATGAAGGGGGTAGCAGGTCAAAATAGGCCAGGTAGAACACACCACAACGGTATGCATTTTAAGGAATCTTGGATTTTATGAGCAGAAGGACTCAATTGAGTACAATGGGCCATAGAGGTAGGAGAGAAGGATAAAGCTCTATTAAAGCAATAAGAGCACATTTTTTGAAGAGCGCCCCCAATATTTTAAGAATTTTGAGATTTTTACATAGTTGCATTGGTAACTGGCTAGTAAAGTATACCTGTGAATGGTTAAGCTCGAAAATGTCTATGCGTCACAAACGAAGGAATTTTGTAATTAGAATAATTATTATCGGAGATCTCTGATAATAATTCAACGGCTGCTAGAAACAGCCTTCCAATGTGAAATAGGCGGGAAACAGCGCCATGTACGTGTCTACTCTCATCCATTAGTTGTTTTATTGGTTCAGGCAGGTCAAGTTAGAGGTTATTTTCTCAAGGTGGCACTATTTCACCATGGACGGACATAAACGTAGCATTTCTAGCTCTGCCGTTAAGTCCAATCTCGGATCCCAATTCTAATGACAAAATCACTTATTTTATGATAATCCACATTTTTTAGCATTCTCGTTCGCAGGTATAGTTCCCTAGACAATTACCAACGTAACTCTGCCAAAATATAAAATTTTGAAAATTGGGGGCGCTCTTCAAAAATGTGCCATTATTGCTCGATACCCCAAAAACCCATATCTGGTGCTACCACTGTTCAGAGAACCGTCTTAAATGATTGAGGTTTGACTTCCCCCCACCCCAAAAAAAATATTGCTCAAGTAAGTTAATATTCTTCATCCGCTCTGTGAAATGTTGCTCTCAGCTCCCTTGTCCACCAAGATGTGTTGAAAACCAAAATGGCAAAAAATAAATTGATATAGGGCCAGGCCTAGCCCTACTCGTTCAATATGCTCCATTGATAACAGAATTTATTCATCTGTATATTTCCTAAAAACATGAATACTATTAAATAGATTTTGATTACATTGCAATAACAACGTATTACGAGATCAATGTTAATGCTGAATGCATGTGCATCAACATTGCATCGATGTACATTACAATGCTGTGATAAATATGGCAATGGGACATCCATTTTAACAATCGTCAAGGGTCTCATATTTCATTAAAATTTAGCCAACGTCGGGACAAAATTGAAAAAAAACGGGCAACTTCGGGCACTATCAAGTTTGGTGTCAAGTTTGGTGATACGGCGCTTTTCTTCCCAATTCAAGTTAGATTTCGTCTCCAAATATCATACTTTATGAAATACGGCGTTACAAAACAATCAAGTTTTTAAAAGCTGAAAAAGTACGAGTAAAAACTAGAATCAATGTAAATCATCTTAGGAACATGCTATCTCCTACTTTTAATAAATGACCTCAAATGATCTCAAATGACCCCAAATGACCTTGTTTTACATTGAAGATGATTGACGGTGATGTGGTTCCATGTCTAAAAATAATCAATAATCAGTATTTAATTGTAAACATTTATGCCAAGTTTCATGCTTTTATAAAGAAATGCACAGATCTTACAATATATGTCGCTATCTGCTTAACTATGTACATCGATGCAATGTTGATGCACATGCATTCAGCATCAATATTGATCTCGTGTTGTATTGTACCAATACAATAGTTTTACGACCTGTTTTACGAGCGCGGCGATGATCATCGGTCAAAGGGATTTGGGAAGAGCTTTCTCCTTCTCTCCTACCTCCATGGTCCACCTATGTGTATGTGATCCGCAAGAATACTGCATGTAAGCTGAAATGACCTCATTAGCTGGTCAAACACCATGGCTTTTAAAATTTAACCAAGCTATGGCCTACCACATCCCAAACAATCCCGACAACTAGCGAATCGATCGATACAGGTGATTGAGCTAGAAGGCAAGTTGATCACCGGTGTTTTAATTTGGAAGTTGTTATTTATTTTTCTACGGTACATTTTCTTAATTTTAACAGATATTCATATTATTACTTTGTATTGTAACTGATGTACGCTAAGTGTATGACGGATATTTGACTGAGCTGCGTGCATTATGTTAGATAATTGCGTGTGAGTACGAGTTTGTCCACTTTGGGTAGATGCACTCAGCTACGTCAATTATCCTTTACATAATAAGGGAAAACAAAGACCTTGAGCTGCCTTGTCTCTCATCAAGACATATCCAAGACCAGACACAGTAAGAATAAATACTTTTTGGTTGACAAACACATTGTTTCCCATGGACAGCCAGGTCACCAGATCTTTCACCCATGACTGAACATCTTTGGGATGAATGTAAGTATGCCCGTGATGCGTGCGTGATGTAAACATCGATCCATTTCTGCCAGCAACACGTCAGGAGCTACATGCAAGACTTCCCAAAGAGTGGGTGAGAATTCCACAAACTTAGCATGAAAGCACGAATGATTGAATGAATCAAAAAGAGTGGCAGACATGCAAGATATTAAGGTAAGCCTTTATTTATATCTGTGGTATGAGGAATGTTTTGATCAAGAGTATATTTAAATGATTTCAAATGTGTTTAACAGTGATTTGAAAATCAGTAATCTGAAATCGGACAGCGATTTGATAAAGGGAGTTTATTCTACTCCTTTATTAGGCGATGACAATTTTGACGGTTTGTTTTCAAGGCTAGTGGTGGTTAAAATCTGGGATCAATGTTAAGTTTTCTAGCAAACTCATCTGGAGAATGGAACTTGAAAACAAAATACGTCGATGCTCAGTGCGAGGATTAAACCCAGTTTTTGCAAACCATCCTCAGAACAAGTTAAAGCGAAGTTGAGGCTGTATAAAGAAAATCAAGAAGACGCTTTCCTCGCCAAGTGACCAAGTCGATATGTAATGACCAAGACGGGTTACTGGTATGAGTGACACCTAAATATAAAGCTCCCTATAGATCAATTACGGTGTTCACAACAATTTGAACAGCTTTATGAAGAAATTTACGTTTGTTACTAAACAACGTCTAACGTAATTTAGAATAGCTTGTTATTGGTCACCCAGTGAGCCACAACATCGGTTATAGATTTTGAAGGAAAAAAAATCACATCGGCAGATATGGTCAGTTTAAAATGGAAATTTAAATGAGATTTGTAGTAAAAAGAGCCTAGAATCGAACCCTGTGGAACCCCGAGGTCACTTATGCATGAGAGAAATTCACACCCTGGACGCGATCAGTAACATAATCGGCAAAACAACGTTGGGCGGTAGCAGGGATGGTAAATGGAGAAAGCTTCGCAATCAACAAATGAAAACAATTGTCGAAAGCTTTTGACCAATCAAAGAAAACCGCCCAAATATTAGACCTGTGGTCCACGGTGCAAGATCAAACCGCAACAACGGCCATCAGGTTATCCCCTACATAACGACAAGACAAATACACATTTTTTAAAAGAGATTTTCACCCAAAATGCATCAAATCACTTTGTTAAGCAAAATCAGTTGCAAACCATATTTTAATGTAAAAATATTTGGGATCAATTGTATTTGATTTAAAAAAAATTAACGCTGAGGCAATCTTGTCTAAAAAATCCAATTTTCTCACTTCATCAAATAAAAGAATGTTCATTCGGTTCGAATGGCTCCAATATCAAAATGTGCGCTACCTAGATATAGGAAACAAACCTTCTTGGCCTTAAACCGATTGTAATGATCTCTCCAATAAATTAAAACTTATTAAAACACTTTTTGTTGATACCACATGATACCACATATGTTATATGTGATACCACATATGATATGTTACTTAAACATTCAAAATGGCGGACGAAAAGAAGGTCCAGAAACTCACTCTATATAACTAATAATTTCAAAGACTTTTTTCAGCATAACGAAAATGAGGCTGGAACGGCAATCATAGGACGCGGTATCACAATGCAGAAATTGATCACTGGGCAAATGTAAGGGTCAAAACATTGGCTAAAGAATAAATTGAAAAGATTGGCTTTCTCGGATACAATTGGCATGAGTGGGAATGGTAGGGAAGTTTTCAGACTTGGATTAAAATTTGTAAGCACCCAGAACAACCTGAATTAGAGTCAAAATAAGAACGCATAGCTTGCCTTACATGAGAGACAATTGCGTTGCAAAAATTTAGGCCTATATAAAAAATTCGGGGGGAATATTGTCGGTCCATTCAACGAGCAAATCATGCACTGCATTTACTTCTACTATTGGTCCACTGATGGTAACATTGGCGTCCGATTTCTTTGAGCTTTCATTGACAAGCCGAAAAGAAATAGAAACTTCTGAATGTGTTTCTTGTAAGGTTTCGGTCAATTGCTCCCTTAAGTCATAAGCGGTCCGATTTACTTTGATGGTTTTTTCGTTGATTTCCGTTTTGGAAATATCATTTGGACTACCAATGGCAGTTTGCAGAGTACCATGCAAAGATAATTGGTGATATGCTAACTCGGCAGCCTTAGATAACTCTGACCTCTCCTCCTTTTGTATTTGCATATCTAACTTCCATTTATGGAGTACAATTGAACGGGTGGCTTGTTTAAATTGGCAGCTTGCACAGTAGGTCAGAAACTTGATTAAAAGTTCTCCAGCATTGTTTATTGCAATTTTTGCATCTATTTGTTGTTCACTGGGCTTTACGCCTTCCATTGCCAAACTTAGCAAAATAATTACAAGATGCATCCTTTTCACTCTCAGCTCCTTGTTTTTATGCCATTTTAAAAGGAACCCGACAACTGGTTGTATAAATGGATTATCTTGTAAATATTTCGGAATGATTCGCAAAAGACGTGCTTTTATCAATGGGTTTGGGATACCCACAGATATTAGATCTCGGATTATCTTTTCACTTCCATTCCTTCTGTATTGTTCGGCTTCGAAAGATAGGTGTTCCATCATGTTACGTGTGGTCTTTGCTCTACTCCGCTTCTTACTCAAACATCTTTTACGAACTTCAAAGAGAATATCACTAACAGTCCACGGAAAACTCAAATAGGTAGCTATTTGTTGATTATAGGTAACATTGTACCAAGCAGATGCTTTGGCAAGAATCTCGTCTGTGTAGTTAATAACTGTATCTTCTCCGCCAAACTCGTGGAAGAAGTTACGTCTAGTACCTTTCAGGAGGCTCTTTACTCCTATGCTGATGAGTAATTTGGCGTCATATATCTCATTACTTTGGGTGAGATGTTTATTCAATTTTCTGATGCATCCAGAAAGTGCTTCACTCTCCTTCTCTACACCATATTGTAACAAAATGTCTTCAAGTCGTCTGTTGTAGTTATGAAGCGTTCTACGTGCACTATCTTCAAAATTATTCCATCCTGGGTAGATAAAGAAATTATCTGGAGCTACGTTACCATATCCAATGTCCCTAGACTGCGCAACCATGCGGTTTATCTCACGACATTGACGGAACAGGACACCTAAAACGTTTTGGGATTTATAAAAGTGGCATTTCAGTCTTCCCAAAATAAAAATCCGGAATAAATGTAATGGTTCTGTTGTGATCTCGTCGAGATTCAGGAGTCAATCAGTTTTTGCAATTTTGATTCGCAATCGACTGCTTGAGCATGTATCTCTCTGACTATTTCAACACATATATCCGGAAAATATCCGTTCTTGGTCAGCTTGGCAAGAAAATGTCATTTGCTATCATAGGACCTAATTTGTCGTTTCTTTAATATACTCACCTAATGTACTTGGCTGCCTGTCGCTAGTATCGATAAGTCCGGTATGAAATGTAGTTTGGGGGGGGGGGTGGAAGTAATTGCGAACTCGAAGTTCATTGGGGTTACATTGCGAAGGGGCGCCGTTTAAATACAGGTGCAGGGAGCAACGTAACAAGTACATGTCTCCGTCTAAAATCTGAGGCCAGCCATTTCATCAGGGTGTGGACGTTTACCACGCGTGAGGGCAAACGATGCAATCAACCATGTGGTATAGATCAGGATGTCTATGCTTGTTGAAATTTTCCCTCATGTCTCCTGGATGTAAAGCCGGAACTTACTTACTCCACCATCCTGAATGAACATGGTTCTCTTTCTGTATTATCCAGATCCTTGGAATATTGCACAAAGACTTCGCCGTACCTTAACTTGCCAGTTTCGTCCAAGACACCAATCATGTTTCTCCCATAAGAGAGGGGATTTCTAATTCGAGCTTTTCTCGGAGGTTCATCTAACAAGTGTATAATCTGGAATAATCACCAAACACACATTTCAATTATTAAAGAATAACACCAATCCAATGTATGGCAACATATATCATACACAACGACTGACAGTATGCTTCAATATTATTCCTCGTCACAGGTTTAGTCTAGCACATTGCAATTTTACATCTATACATTTTGCTGATTTTTGCTTACTTTTTCTTTTTCTTTTGATTAAAAGACAAACATAATACTACTTTATTTTACTCTAGGTAATTTTCCCTGAGAAAAAATGTTTCACAGACAAATGCTATTAACAACTTACCGATTTAAGATTAATACACCTCTTGAAGCAACCCTCTCAAAAACGGTTCCGTAGTTAAACTCATTCCAGCTCAAGGCGTGATCAAAGTTGATGGTTAGTTCCCCTAGATTGTGGGTGGGATGTAAGAGACTTTGCCGCATGTTTGTCATTAAGAGATTTGTCCTATCTGAAAACAACATCTTCTCTTGCAAACCTAGGATGTTCATTTCTCGACGCCAAGCCCAGAACAGAAGCGTTATGCCTGCCGGTTGAGGGGTACAGGGAACCTATTTTACGAATTAATGAATCAAGCACGCGGTAGGTGGTTGTATGAAGCGGTATTAAATTGTTTTAACGTGTACGGTTCACCTTGACCAAGCCAAAACCACCTCTAAACGACGGATTCAAACTCCTGACTAACTAGACAATACACTCGGGAACTTGATACAAATTTTAAAACAAAGTATTTATTAATTGTTTTGTTTAAATGCAATCTAATTAAAAACACCGATTAGGTTATCATATCAAGATTATCTATTAATAAAGTTGTCATAATAAATACTAAACTACTACGGGTGTGTTGCCGCGAGCGGGGGCTGAAGCAAGATTACTATAAAGATGTAGAACTTACAAACAGTCCTGGTGAATAATCCAGCGTAAAACTCACTGTCCGTAGTGGGGAAGTTGTCCACGGACGACTTGTCCTGATTGAAGAAAACCAGCTCTGATGACTCCCGAAGCTCAGAGGCGACTACATATAAAGTCCAAAAAGTGCTTGGAGCTGGTTATCCTGAATAACTCAGAGGCCAACAAAAAAAAGAACCCGAAGACGGCTCACAATCGGACGACGAAACTGAAGGAGCTGAGACTACTATGACAAATCCCCTACGGAAGACTCTGTACTTGACTGTGATTAATGTCACTGTCAACTTGGGCAAACTAGATGTCACTATTTTTGTTTTGGTTTACTTCTGCCTAATAAGTTGGAGCAAGATGTTATGAAACTCTGCCTGCATCTTCTCTTACAGGCTTTTATATAGCTCTCAAACACTTCCAAGAAGGATCTAGTTCCTCTCTATATGAGTTCATGTGCTAAACTATAGTCATTCCGTATAAGTCTTGAACTCACTAGAATTTTCAAGTCAGTTCCAATGATGTCGTATGGATCTGTGTTCCCACACTAGTTCATGTCCATTCACTATGTGCACAACAGTTCCATGCAGCAGGGCGCCATCTATAGAGCAATGATGTGTCAATCAATTCACATTCTCGCACCAATCCAAACTCAGTTGGGCAATTCTTCTAGGAATTTTCCCGTGCTTTCGGAGCTATTCGGTTGCCTCACACACACCAGTTATGCCCACAAACCAGGGAGATTTATATTATGTTATTTAATTTAGTAAGTATTTCATGATGTCTAATTTCAAGTTTCTAACCATTCAAGTTACTGAAATAATCATTCCTATTTTTGGGGGGGGGGGCCTGTAACAAAAAGCAATAAAAGCACATTTTTGAAAGAGCACCCCCAATTTTTATTTGTGGTGAGATTTATGACACAGTAGTGTTGTAATTGCCAGGTAAAAACTATACCTGTAACGGTTATGCTCAAAAGCGTTGCATGTGTCATAAAAGGGAAGGGATTTGTCATTACATTCGGGGATCCGATCCCAATTCAAAGACGGGGTTGAAAACGTGAAATTTTCTCGGTCCAATACAAAATAGCACGATTCTCGCGGAAAAATGAACTCCTAAACCTGGACTTGCGTGAACAAACAGCTAATAGATGAGAGTTGACACGCACATGGCGCTCGCTAGGTCACAGGTTTGTTCGTATTTGGTTGATGATTTCGCGGTCCAGACATCTGATAATAATCTTATAATTACAAACATGGTTTCCTGGCTATGCGACAAAGAGCAGAGAGGTTCGAGCTTTACCATTAACAGTTGTAGTTTAGACTAGCCAATATCATTGCAACTGTGCAAGAACTTATTAAAGGGTCCCAGGGGAAAGAGATGATAAACCTACTCCAAATCTTTCTGGGACATTCCTTCCATAAACAGGGCCAGGTAAAGGAAAACAGGAAAAAGAATACACTACCAGTGACATCATTAATTGAAACTATTGATTTCACTTCAGTTCATGAATAGAGATTCACACCAGTCACTGGAATTTCTCTGAAAAATCAATAGCCACCACAAGATGATGTCATCATGTCAACCTAAATATTGAATGCTTTCTGTCCCTCCTTGAGACTTGACACAAACCACATGGAATTCTATTTGCATATTCTGGGACCTTTAACCTAATCAATAATTTTAAAAAATTCTCAAATTTAGACACAACTCACTCGGTGTTGACTTGTGGTTATTACTTCACTGTCGTCATGGGTGCTTGAAATTTCTCCAGCTTTTGCGAATAACAATCGTATCTCCTGTAAGGTAGGATCATTGCTACGACTCCCTTGCAACTTAAAGCGAATTTGAAACGCCGTGGTAGTTGTCACTTCCCCCAATGTGGGCATTCTGTCAAGTAATAAAAAAGTGGTCGCATTGCATCAATAACGCTGTATTTAAAAATGTTGTGATTTGCCTGATGATGGGGGCTAATCCTCCCGCATGCACTATATATATATATTAGTGATAGTTTACCCTTCCCCTATTCCCCACTGCCTCCAAGATTCCAGGAAAGAACACAATGAAGAAAGAAGCAGTATTGAACAATCAACATAAAGGAAAGGATGGTTGGTATCCAAGGTCTTCTCGGTTTAATTTAAAACAATAGTGTTTTATGTTCTACCTCTGCTGTGCAACCTGGAGGTAAGGCTGAAATACATGACTGTTTGAATTTGGAATTTCCCAATGCTACTTGTATTTATGGCAATTGCCGCATTATAAAGTTATAAGTATGTTATATCACAAGAAGCAGAGCATATACATATTACCATATACTATATAATTTTTAATTTGAATTTTCACTAAAGAATATCTTTTGAAGTGATTTCAATGGAAACTAGGTTGATATCAGGATAGCCAGAACTGGCCCAACAGGTTTATCAACTGTCTCAGATAAATGGTCATAAACTCCTGAAACCAAGCCCCCCAAACTTAAACCAACCAACTCAGGACGCTTGTGAAAAATAATGACCTGGTTCCAGAGGGTCAAAATCACGAAACCCGTTTTGCAATGCCATCGTACGATATTTTAGGATTGCATGTGAACATCAACCGAGTAGGTAGATCGTACATTTTGACGGTTTTTGATCTTTTCTTAACAAAACTAAACAGGGAGCTTGTGGGAAGCTTTAAAAAAAGATGTGATTCGAAGTTAAGAAATTAAACGAACATTAAAAACGCAACATCGTTATGTGTTCATGGAAAGACACAAAATAAAAATAAAATACAAATAGGCCTACACAAAAAAACTTATAATTATAAAAAATTTTGGTTTCAATTTTAATTATAAATAAAAAAAACCTGATTGTTCGATCACGGTTACCTGGCAACCGTATCAAAAAGTCCGGCTTTATGTTTTGTGCGTGTTGTACCCATATATCTTCACCCAAAATGTATGGTTGTGTGTGCAAGGTTTCGTTAGCCAATCACAGATTTTTCTAAATTACCTAGTGAAAGACATACGTTTGCGAAGTAGTGACATGGGTAAACAATATGACATACAAACACATATCAACTCATTTTAGAGAATGTTGTCTAAAGCGGCACCGAATTTCCCAAGTGATTGGATTAATCCCCCCCCCCCAAAACAATTGTTAAGTCATCGTAAATTGCAAATTCATTGTGACGGGTTTTAGATGGATAATTGATTTTGTCTGCATGAGCAACCGGAGAAAGTGAAAGTGAAGGGCATTTGACTTCAAATCGAAAGGGAATTAAACGCTGAGGTTTGAGTTTTACACTGGGCATGGGATGAATATAAGTAGTTTATTAATAATATTAAGTATAACTCTTTGATACAAAAATTACAAATAAGGTAGGAAACGCTTTGTTCCAAACTTTTGCTTCGAACTGAGAGTCGGATTTTAGTCAATTAAATCATTTAAGGTGAGACGTAAGGTTTGTTCGCACTTTTCAAGTGTGTGAAAAAAGGTTTCATGCCAACCCAAGGGAGCTTAAGTAGGAATAGAAATGAAATGAGACTAACGGTTTTTTAAAATTAATAATCACCTTTCGACGCCCCAGAGATCCAGAACCTTTCCAATTCCGTCTCTGAAAGCAGAAGCAGGATTTTGCCATAGGAACTTTTGATGGCGTCTTCCTTTTCAACATTAAAACACATTCTTCGCCGTCCATTAACACTTTCTTCAGATTTCGAAAAGCATTGGCCATGAGAGCTATTATATTTAGAACAACTGTTGATCTGCGAAAAGTCTCCCATCCAGGTCCCTGATAGCTTTGATGTCTGCCCGTCTTGATCTTCTGCATAAAGCCAACAAGCGTGATCTCGTAATTGACTGTTAGAACATGCAAAAGCTCGTAGTGCCGCTGTCCTATTTGATTCCACTGTCAGAACGTCTTGCCACGTTCGAAATTTCTTCTTTCAGCTTGGGCTGCCTCATAACATCTGAGCTTATTGAAATTTTCATCTCTGAAGACAACTCTCAAGCAGTGTTCCTCTCTCCGCCACAGTGTCTTAATATCCTATTTTGGAATGTAAGTTCCGGATGCAGCAGATACAAACGAGTTGGAGTGACAATTGCACGTCTACAAATCGACAATTATGAAATCATTTGCAATCTGAGTTCCTCAATTTTCTTTGAATCTTTGAGATTCTTTCGAAACTGCTGTCCCAGGTCAATAAACCGATCCTTCTCAACCTGCAATGCCAGTCGATGTATCTCTTTCAGCTTCACCAATAATGACTTGGGCCTTTTGGGACAAGGCTATCCAAGAGATCTGTTGCTCTGTCTGTAACGACGAATCCGCGAGACAAAAGGCATTCCACGTAATACTGCATTCCAAAATTGTCCTCGAATAATTCTTCGATATCTCATCAAAACCCTCATGTGATGCTTCACGTTAACATACGTTCTATGTATGTCTTACCCGAAGCCCTGAAAGACGGCTAATAACATTCTAAGGTTATAGTAATAATGTCATACTTTGCAATTCATAAAGTGCTAGCACTGATGATTTCCATATGTCTGTGGTTAGACGGCCGGCGAGTGATAATCTATATCTTGGTTAAACCCATCGGAAAAGCGATTCTAAAACGCAAGGGGATGTTCAACATGACGTAGGAACAACAAATATGAGACGATTCATCTACAAGAATTAAACTGTCTACCTCATCATATCTTAATTGCATTTCATACTTTTTTCCCTGTGTTGATTGTGTGCATGTGAAATGAACAGTCAGTATTTTGCTGTCGTGTTCAAAATCAACAGTACTTGCTGATGTTGTGAAGAATGGTCATGAAAACGAAAAGTGACGATAAAGGTGAACGGTCCTCCATAGGCCCAATGAAAAAGACGAAAAGCTTGAGCCCAAGTTGCATATGAAGCCTCTGAGTAAGGTGCATAAGCTGTCGAAAGGCGGTAGATAACCAACTTTAAGTTAGACTTCGTGGATATTGGCAAAACCTCTCACACATGCAACGCAGAAAAAGCGAAGAAGTCGCTCAGTTGTTCAAAGAAGTTTTATTTTTTTTTAAAACACGCATGTTAAAACACATGGATATGTGATAAGACAACATGAGAACTGATGGTTGTTTCGAATCGACGACACAATTTTCCAAAAATATTCCGTGATTTAGGACCTGTGATTTAAATATGTTTTGGAACATCGCATATAAATAAAAACCTTGCTTGCGGAGGTGTCCGGGCCACTACTGTTTTTTTTTTTTAACCCGTTACGGCTCGCCCTTTAGCTGGTTCAAGTTTGATGCATTTTCTTATTACTTCAATCATCGATGTAGTACAGTTAAATCTAGATAAATATGATAAAATTATATGTGAGTGTACACTCTAAATTACAGGGATTTAAATAAATCCCAAATGATTGTGATTAGGGACAACCATTTTTAGATTTTAAAGTTAAATTCTTATAGATTTAAATTTAATCTATAAGATGTAATTTTAAATCTAAAATTGATGGGTCCCTAATAACAATCCTTGGGATTTATTGAAATCCTGTTAATGTAGAGTGATGCCATATTAAGCGTCGTTATATTGAAAAGAGGCCCTATTATGGCTTTATAATGGCTTGTTTGGTTTTTGAGCTTAGCCATGACAATAAGCAGAGTGCCCAAAATCCCAATTCACCACCCCGATCTAAAAATAATAAGGTTTTTACCTGCATAAGAACTCAGAAAAAATCACCCGTGTTGTATTGGTTCCACTAGGGGCGTTCCTCGTTGTGATTGACATTTTGTATGCAGTAAACTCATCACTGGCATGATAAACCGGTTTCTACCAACTTTAATAGCATCATCAACCGTTAATGATGCCCAATCACTGGCAAAATTATGATAGAGACCATGACAAAGCATAAACAGTATCTTGTCATCAAAACGTACATGTAGAACCATGAAACATCATGGCATGAACATTAGGATAGACCATTTGAAAATGCAACTGATTTAAAATTTGATTTTGTAGCAATCAACATTATTTGGCGTCTTATTTTATAATTCAAGTAGTTAACTAGTAATTCACAACAAATATTACATGTAGAAAGAAATCATAAAAAAGGTGTGTATGAGGGCTGATGCCAGGCGGTACGAAGACAGCCCCCCCCCCCTCCCCCCCCCCTCCCCACCCCCACCCCCCCACAATTCCCCCTTTTAATACAAGTCCCCCCACCCCCCACCCCCCCCCCCCCCCCCCCCCCCCCCCCCCCCCCCCCCTCCCCCCCCCCCCCCCCCGCCCCCCCCCCCCCCCCCCCCCCCCCCCCCCCCCCCCCCCCCCCCCCCCCCCCCCCCCCCCCCCCCCCCCCCCCCCCCCCCCCCCCCCCCGTATCATGAATCATGACAGAATACATAATATCTGTATCATGAAAAATAACGCATATCAGACACAGGAAGTAGGAATGCAGGTTTTAGCAAGCTGGGATCCCGGGCTACTTGCATGAGAACTGAGTCCTTCTGAAGCGGATCGGTCGATAAGTATATCCAACGCTTCAGTCTGATTCCCAGTCTCCGCATACGCCCACAAATTAAGCTGGAATAGAAAATAAGCAAAAATACGACAAACCTTTGGTGGGAAGTCTTTTTATATTCGTATCTGGAGCATGTAGGCGCACACAACTTGGAAGGAAAAACAATCTCAATACCACAGATTCATTGGCGTCAGCATATCTAGATATGGCGTACTTGCGAATGAGATCTAGAACATTCTCTCAAATTGTTGTTGTTTGCACAGTTTGCATAGATTTGGAATAACAAACACTACGCGATGCATGATGCATACCAGTCTTGGCACGTTCCATCAATCACGCAATGCAATGTTTGCCAAAGTCATGGAAATGAAAAAAAAAACGTATATAATATATATACTATACACAACACATTTCGTGTTGCTACACACATACATACACAGACAGACACACGCATATAAACGTGGTTGTAAACGTACTAACACACGTTACCCAAGCATGTATATACCTCCAACCAGGGACTCCACTACCAGGGCCGTCGTAGCCAGGGGGGGGCGGGGGTGCGGGACGCACCCCCCCCCCCCAAAAAAAATGAAAAAGGTCCGCTTTTATGATGTTGAAGTTCCATTTGGCAGGCATTGTTTAAGGTTGCGTGTTGTCAATTAAAAGTTTGTCTAAGGTGCTCTTCAGAATTTGGAGACGACGTTGAAAAATTTTTGGGTCAAACCGGCGGAGCGTTAGAGAGCCGAAATTTTTTTTTTGGTCGCAAAGGTCCGCTTTCTGGCAATCCCCCCCCGCATAAATTCTGGCTACGGCCTGACCCCATATTGTTAACAATGATGCCAAAATATATAAGGTGTGGTGAAGGATGAAAAACAAATTTTATACCAGGAGATATGAATCCCAATTTCATTGAGTGGAAATCCCTATTTGATCTCTATGCACATGCCCAACTTTACATGTACATTATTTGACGATTTGATGATTTCTTGGGTAATTCCTTTTGTTCTGCCAATCTGCATGTTTGCAAATACTACTAGAATCGCGTTGTTGCGACATTTTGGACCCCTACGAACTGCAAGTACACAATGTATGGTGCAACTACATTATCTGACTTTGAAAAAAAAGGATGCATTGTTGAACGTACTCCGGTCGCGAATTTTTCCGTAGTTAACGTATTATAGCATCATCTGTAATAGCACCCGTTGACGTAATTAAAATGATTATTGGCCGTTTCTTTGTTACATGTATCTATTGTATATACGCATGAATCTGCCTTTATTCCGTGAAGGTTTAGTATATTGGATTTTAAAACCTCTACATTTTATATACGAAAAGCGCCGTAGCTGCTGACAGCATGGGCTGGCTGAACGGGTGTCCAATCCACGTCATAAAATACAATTTAGGCAGAGGTTTAAAGCCCTATCAGTCATTTTTTCCAAATTCAAAATACCCATTTGTCTCTAAATTATAGTGTTAAGTCATATCAAACCTTATATTACCGTTGTTGTGAAAAACAGACACTAAAGCATTTGAAAGTGGTATTGAAGATGGCCATTTACGCTGTCGGATCCCGACGTTTATATAGAGTAAACAATGAGAAAAATCCTCATTTCTTGGCAATACGGCATGTTAAAGCTAAGCTTAGCCACTTACATGGGGTTTTTAATTACAACCATTTCCAGTACAACAGTGCAAAAAATGGACTTGATGAAAAATAGGGGGCGCGATTTGTTCACATTTTGAAGAATCGCTTGTAGGGCTTAAGCCCATCTGGACAAAAATCATGCACGTCTGAGAAGTGTAAAAGGGTAACAAGTGTACCTTGTATAACAATAATTTCAAAACGGAACCCCAGCTGGAATTTACCTGTGTGGCGGCCGTGGTGGCCAGTTTACAAATGTTCATATCTCGGTTAAGAACACCATGATCTTTGTGTCCTATAGAATTGTTTTGAATGTCAGGGTATCCAAATATGACATTATTTTTTAAAATATTCTGTCATGTATTTTGTTTTCCATATGGCGCCAATTTTCACAAAATTTGACGCTTTTCTTCATACTTGCTTAAATTATATTGAGTTTTATGTTTCACTCGTGTTTTTAGGTTTCAAGAAGTACAAATATGACATAAATTTTACAATATCAGTCCTGGTGTTTTTGACTATGACCGCCATTTTGAGTTAAAATTGACCATTTTCTTAAAAGCGGAATAGCCAGTCTATAACTTTTGGGATTATTAAGAGGATTGCAAAATATACTAACAAGATTCCTGTAATTTGTCAAATTAAATAAAAGAACCACCCTGGTAGCCGCCATTTTCAAATACGTGTGGACCATGTGGACCGTAAACTGAGTTCTTGAATTGCAAACGGATCTAAAAATTGATCAAATAACAATGTATGCAGCTGAAAGTGCTATAAAAATAATTGGGAAAGGAAAACCATGGGATAAATGCAGGGCAGTCTAGTACATCATGTTGATTCATGGATTTCACCACGGTACAATTAGTTTGAAAATCGCACCTTGTAGTTGCTATTTTAATTATTTAAGACTTGTCTGAGGTGTACATATACTGATATGTCTAAAGCATCTTACTAAATATTGAATTTTGCGAGACACAACATACACGTCTGTTGTGTCTATACCTTATACCCCAATTCATAATGATCATGTCTTGTGTTCATAGAAAGTTGTGAAATTGTCTTGAGATCCATTGCACTTGCAAGGGTTGGTATATGAAATGTTGTCTTCTGCCTTTACACTGCCCTCTGCGTCACTGGTAATGACGGCTGATGATTGCACGATCCGGTCACCAGTAAATGGAACGGCCATTAATTTCATCTTCGACTGTACATTGGACGTTTCGAAACCCCATCACAAGTCGTCTGAGCTTTGGTGCTTTGATAATCCTCTAAACCCAGATGCATCTGCCACGTATTTGTACTCAGAACAAGAAAAATAGCGAAGCTAGTGCATCTTAATTTTAGTGAAATGTTTCCACTTTATATGTTTTTTCTGAGTTATACTCTTGTCAAAGTACCTTTTACAAGATCGCGTACTTTAGCGTGGATGCGCGTAAGGTGATTGTGCATCTACTGCTAAAGGCCCCGCCCCCTCTGGATGTCGCGCGCGTACCTTTGTAAAAGGATATTGTGATAAAAGTAATCCCATCTTCGTTACTATTAACTGGCTATATTAACGGCCTGTAATTAATAAACTAAGGCAGTTGAAAATTGAAGTCGCGCTTTATAAATATTTCATATTATGACTACCATAACATTGGAGAAAATACATTTATATTATTGTCATCAACATCGGAATTTCTGACCCTGAAAACCGGTATAGACACATAGTATAATAACCGATATATGAGGCATTCAAAATAGAATGTGTGCATTATTCAGGGGTCCGGATCCAGGATTTGAAAACGTTAAAATTACCGGGGGCTGAAAGGCTGTAACGTAAAAGCCTCAAAATGCTGATTTTGACAAGAATTTGCAGAATTACCGGAAGGCGCGCGCGCCCCCTCCGCCCCATCCAGGATCCGGGCCTGATTTTGAAAAATGGCCACTGCGGCTGTCCACTGCCAAATTCAGGCTGGGATACCGTTTTTAAATAGCCAGATATATAGTCATATTAAGTGTGTGCCAAGTGTCATACTTCTATCACACGTAACACGATTTTTTTTTTTTTGCTAAGTCCTCTATTCAGGAAACTATTTCTGTGAAGAAGAAATGTGTTGCTAGACCCAAATATAAATTAATTCTGTCAACTCTCCAAAATCGTTACATACGCAATCAGACAGTCAGCCAAGTATCAGAAATGTTGTTCAGAAGAAAAAAATTATGTGGGCATTTTTTGTACAGTGGAAACCAGTCAGATCAACTGCTCAATATGGTATAGTTCTCATAAGAGTTGTTGCCAAAACTACAAATTTATTTTTTTGGCCTTTTGGGCCAAAAAAAGGTGATTGAGTTGGCCAAAAAGTATGATTTTTGAGATTTTGAGGTATATGATATCTTCAAAAAAAGCTTGATTCAGAATACCACTTTTAGTATTTGGACTATATTTACGTCTTAAAATAACAAATTAGTAAAGATAGTTAAAATAAAGAAAAGAACAAACAAACAAACAAACAAACAAACAAATTTTAAGGTCATTTTTCTCAAATATTGTTTATTTCACTTATGATGCGCAATAACATGTTTGAAAAGTAAGCACAAAAGCATCCAACAACACATTAACACAGTTCTGTTGACCTAAAGTGTGAATTCTTTTACTGTTAAGTATAGAAATTACAGTAGTGATTAACTTTTTTAAAGGGGCAATCAGGATATGTTACAATGAGTGCTATATCATCGGATGAACATTCACATAGTGATTTTGGTCTGCAAAAAAGTGGGATTTTATGAATTTAACT
Source organism: Ophioderma brevispina (assembly GCA_023653785.1). Lineage (NCBI taxonomy): Eukaryota > Metazoa > Echinodermata > Ophiuroidea > Amphilepidida > Ophiodermatidae > Ophioderma > Ophioderma brevispina. Next base: position 28,581 of record JAMKCH010007184.1, read on the forward strand.
CTATTGTGATGGGCTATATATAGTATTAATTAACAAAGTAAGGTACTAAAAACAAAGAAAAAATAAAAACATTCCAGAGCATTAAGGTATTTTCTCAACATAATGTATAATTGAACTAATGATTAGAAACATGTGTAAGTAAGCACAAAAAATCATTTAAAATTTATAAAGTTTTGGACTGACCTAAAATACAATGCTCTCACTTTTAATTAGAAATAACGATGTGTTACCTTTAAGGGGCAGTTCTGGGTATATGTTAAAAATAATTGTTTAGTCAACAGGGATAATTCAAAATTGTGATTGGACTGACAAAATTTTGCTAATTTCCCTGTAACTGTACTTGATAACTTCAACATAGCTTTAGTTCAAAATCAGTTTGAAACAATATGAACGACACAATTGGGTTATAATTAACAAATCAAGTAGAAAAAAAAAAGAAAATTTAAAGTATTATGGTCTTTTTAAGACATTCGGCCTCCAAATATGTAATTTCATAAAATCAGCTCATAATGACAGGGAACATCAAGACCTTGCGAAGATGTAACATACGGTAATTAATATTATTACTCTTTTGCTTTTTTATATAATAATAAAATAGCATCTTAACAGCCTAGTATAAGAATACAGATTACTTCATTATCAAGAGTTCAGTAAGTATTACTTAACTTGTTGTAAAAAGCTTGGCCAAAGAAATTAGGCCCCTTTTAAACTCACAATCACCCAAAAAAATCATCGATATAAAAAAATCGTCGATTTTATTGTTGCAGGAAGTCTCATCATTTTTGACTCGTATATGCATAGATTTACTTCCAAAAATTATATCAGAGTGGGTTCTGATTTTATGTCATATGGTTCTGAGATAATTGATTATAATGACTGATTCACCTAAATGTCCAATGTGGCCACCGTTATCATGGCAACGGAAGGGAAATGATAAATTGTGCATTAAAATTTTTAATAATGATGGTCTTATCCAACTATAGCAATGTTGTGTCATTGTATTTCCATAATTACTCTAAAAATATGTTTGTTGAGTTTAAAGGGGCCTTATGTACTGATTTCACTACAAAATGAAACACATTTATTTGTATTGTATCATGCCAGTGGTCGGTTGTAACCAGGGGGGCAGACCTGCCCCCTCGGACAAACTAAATGGGGAGAAGGAGAGCTAAAAAATTGGGGACGAGAAGAAGGGGAGAATGGGGGGACAAATATGGGTTTACCCGGCGAGCGAAGCGAGCCGGAAAAAAATGTTGAGGAACTTCTTGAGTCTTGCCCCTCGGAGGAGGCTCAGGTCTGGTTCCGCCCTGTATCATGCTTTAAATGATAACTTACTTTGTTCACACACATATAGCAAAATATTAGTGACAATTAAGTCTGGTAAGGTTATCCATTATTTATGCATTGATAAAACTATTGTTACGGTTAAAACTGTACTTTCCACATTAAACAGTTTGCAACTTCAAAAGTCATTCATGTATAAGTGACTTTTAAGAATTGTATCTTTGGCTCCGACCGGGCCTAATCTCAGGAGGATGACTAACTCTCAAACCGGAATCTGCCCTATGTCTTACTACACTAAGAGATCTGATTGCTTTGTTAGAGAAACCCTATTGTACATATTTGCATGACCCTTAAGTTGGCAAAAATATTTTATTATGTTCTTTTTTTTTTTTTTTTTTTTTTAATATTGTTATTTTAGACTATCACGACTATAGGCCTAATATGAATACATATAAAAACACGCCTCACCCGAGCACGCATATGGGATTCATTTTAGGAACTTTTTCGTATACAAATTAAGTAACAGTACTAAGTAGGCCTATGTTCGGAACTAAATAAATTAAATACAGCTTTAAAGGTCCCAGGAATGAGATGATAAACCTAGTCTAACAAATCTTTACGGGACCTTCCATTCCAATAAACGGGCAGAAAAAGAATACACTAACAGTTACATCATTAGTGAAACTCTTGATTTTCAGTCAGTGTCAAACATTTAATATCTGACAGTAAATTTAATTTTTAAAAAAAATCAAAGTTTTCACTAGTGATGTCTATCACCACCTACCCAAATATTGGAATGCTTTCTAGCCCCTCCTTTTAGACTGACACAAACCACATCATTCCTATTTGCATTTTTCCTTGCACCTTTAAAGAACATTGTAGTAAAAAAAAATAGTTTGCAAAACTATATATTTTATTGCGTTCTTAATATACGGACCTTCTATCATATTGTTTATCACATGACTATAGGCCTAATCTGAACCATAAAAACTCGCTCCCCAGAGCATGCACGCATATGGATTCATTTTTAGGGACTTTTTCGTATAAAAATTACATAACAGTACTAATAGGCCTATGTTCAGAACTACATTAAATAATGCTACAGAAAGCATTGTAGATACCGTAAAAATCGCGTCATCAAGCACGGTGCCTATAATAGGACCATTCGAATCCGGACAAGAGCAGAAAAAAATTGATTAGCGTCCTCTAACTGATACGTCGGTTTTGGCACTCTCTTCGTGCGAACGTTGTTACCACTGTAGTAGATCCCATTGAAAATACCATGTCCGTTAATGATTTACATAAAATCTTTCTACCCCATGGGAGCAATACCAAGGTCTTAATAGGCCACCTGTTGTGTATACGAACATTTCTGGAATCCAATGGTATGTGTTCACATAAGCGGGATAGCTTGCCCTTTCTTGTGCAGTGTACCGCGAGATGAACCGACAAACTGACTTTGTGCTCAATTAACGATTGAATATAAATACATTGAAGTTTCAGGTTTGCTGTACGTGTTTTTGTTGTGAGAACTTACATGGAATTCACGACGATGTTAATAATCCGTCGATGTTATATTCCTATTCAGCTGTATCACCGGATATGGAACCCTTATTGAACCAGCAACAAGATTTAACCAAATAAGTCGATCTTCCTTGACGCATACCCCCGCAGCCGCGCGCAAGTGTCCTGAAGGCCCTGCCCTAAAACTAACACGGGATCCGTCTGCTCATACAGTCCACGGTAGGGTATTTGTAGCCGGCTAACTATGTTTGCAGTTTGTAGACTTAATGGACCCCATCTTTTTTCACATCATCTGGGACACATTGAATATTAATTCTTAAAGAAACATAATACAGATGTTGAATCTAAAAAGGAATTTTATTAATTATGGAATACATAGCCATTTTTGAAAAAAAAATAAGATTTTGATGACGTCACGCGGCATGATTGGTTTATTATTTTGCTTTTCGGGGACCCTTTCAGGTAAAAATGACGTACGTATCCCTACCTTGGAAAAAACAACCGATATCGTCATCGTAAAACGCGTTTTGGACCAGTAGGGAAAAGGTAATTTTGTACTGTTTTAGACTACTAAACGGTGTCCTTTTGGAAAAATTTAATAGCACTTTGGGCATAGAGAGGTCATCATGTAAGACCTTGATTTAACATCGTCGGATTTATATATTCGGCGGTCGCCCCCGAGAGCAAACGATACTTAACACCTGACTCGTGACCTGGACCATGACAGTGACACCAAACGCATTCATCTCGTTAACCGTTTATAACTACAATACGCAAAGTCAGCAAGCAATCTGCATCTCCGTTGTCACAGCTTAATCGATCCGATGTGAGATATGAATTATGAAACATTTAACATCAAGTGTAGGTAAAAGCCTTCTCTATCGCATGACATACGATGAGAGTACATACGGTCCAGTGGATCTGACGGCCGACGCATGATCTGAAGGTTGACGCGGGTTCGAACCCCGTGCGGCCAATGTGTCTCGCCTTTTTTTTTTTTAGAATGTAGTATTTATATAGCGCTTTACCACAACGTCCTCAAAGCGCTTTACATATTCCGCCGTCACTATGACTATCAACATTTTTACAAATTAAAATTTGGCAGCCAAGTATATGGCGACTGTACATGGTGGAGTCTGGCCCATCGCTTTGCAAGAATAGATGGGCGCTCTGTTTCTGTGGCACAGAATCCTCCCCTTTGTGCCTTTTTTGCCTGTCGAGCTCTGCCATGTACTTTCTTTTTCATTGAAAATATGGAAAATGAACAATGCTTGTGATTGATCGAAAATTAAATTTAAAATAATTAAGTAAAAACTTAATTTTTCAATCAAATTTTTTTTTATAAACAAAATCACCGCAATTAAAAATTATGCCTACATAAAAATAAGAGGGGTCACGTAATAAGAGAAGTATATGGATAAATTAAAAACAAAAGTTTAGCTAAATAGGTAGGGGGCACATTCAAAGAAATTATGCAAACATTGGAGGGTGGGGGAAGGCGAGCGAATAAATCAACGTAGTGGAATAACCACAAGGTGCGAATGAAAGAATGCGGAGTTCAAGTAGTGTATAGATAGAGAGTGTGCTGCTTACTAAAAGCAATTACACAAATTTTAATATAAAATGATTATAAAACATATAAAATATGTGTTTCTATAATAGAACATCTTCAAAGGTTGCCATTCTATATTTTCATCTATCATGAAGATGATAATGACTATTTAATATGTTAAAATACATTATAAGCAATAATAAATATAAAATAAACAATTATAAAAATGGATGAAATAATGAAAAATACAACAAAAAGAAATGTTTTAAAAAAAAAAAAAAAAAAAAAAAAAAAAACAACCAAAAGGAAAAGAAACAACGAGAAAAAATACCCCCCGCCCCCACACATTCGGAAAGTTTTTTTGAATATATAATACATGTTATAAATATAAGCTTGATATAAGCATATTAGGGCCTAACTCTAACTGCCCCGGTGACGGTGTGAACAACGGGCAAAATTCGTTATTTTTTATCGCTATGGTGCAATTAACAAAACACAAATTCTTATTCGCACCACACGGTGCGAATTACAAGAAAAGTTTTCCTTCTTCGCTATGGTGCGGAATTACAAGAAAAAAAATTCTTCTTCGCACCACCACGGTGCGAATTACAAGAAAATTTCCTTTTCGATATGGTGCGAATTACAAGAAAAAATTCTAATTCCACCACCACGGTGCGAATTACAAGAAAAGTTTTCTAATTCGCTATGGTGCGAATTACAAGAAAAAAAATTCTTATTCGCACCCCCCCGGTGCGAATTACAAGAAACGTTTTCTTATTCACACCGTTTCGGTGGCGAATAACAAGAAAAGGTTTCTTATTTCACACCGCTACGGATGCTAATTACCGGAAAAATTGCTTATTTCCGCACCGTCACGGTTGCGAAATACCGCTTCCTAAGCTTATACTGCCTCGGTGAACCCCATCACCCTGTCAGACTGGTCATCTCAACTCAAAACTGGCATGGCACCGCATGCATCTAACTAACTCGATCCATTTCCTGATCCAATATAGCAACGTTAAAACTGATTTTGTAATCGGGTTCTTCCTAGGCGTCTTGGGTATCTCATGGAAGGTGATTTGTTACCATTTGGAATAAAAATTGTGATTTTGGAGGCCACACTTACCTTGCATTGCAATAACATTGGGTTCCTAATTTGACACCCTCAACTTTGTTTACTCCAAGAATTTCAGGTGATGAATTTCGCTGTGCTTTAATTTGGTTTGTTTCTCGAATGTACCCTGTTTAAAGATGCTATATCTATGTTGAGGGAATTTTTTTAGCTTCTTTATTTTTCAAATATGTCATGTCAAAACTAGAAATCTTAGGGGGCCCTATAGGCAAAGGTATACGATTTCCCCCCCCAAACCTCAAAAAGACAGTAAGTTTCTTGGTTGATGTGGATAGGTAAGTATTAAACTTACCTCTGTTTCTGTTCAAGTAAGTAGTTCCGCATTTATGATCATGAAGATCAATGATTTTTGAGGGTGCAAATTTTGCACCATTTGGAGTCCCCCGCAACGGCATGACACATTGCTTTTTTGCCATGAAACACTTTGCATTTCTTTCCCTCTTTGACTGAGTGCTTTTTTATTTAATACAATGATCTGAGGACAAAATTCAAAAATTGGGCTTGTTAACCAGATATTTTAGAAAATAATTTTTTTCGACTGTCCTACTTTTAGGATATAGGCAGTGATCTCCGTTTCCATATTAAGAAAAAATATGGGACTGAAAACTGAGTCTAGGAAAAGGCTATATGCACTACTGTCGTGCACAAAATTCTAATTGGCTATACTACAATGACAATACACAGGCTTATTCATTAAGTCATAACACCATAGTCGTAACACCACTCCAATTGTAAATTATGCGAAAGCCATGCAATAATAGGCCCCTCACGCGTGTAATCATAAGTAATTTTGTAAGTTTGTGCTTAAATTACTAAACATTTAGGCCCCAGCCCACGTCAGTTGCCACTGTTTTCTTCGTCACTGCTATTAAAAGTTCACAGCAATCATGCTTCTGTTAAATACCTGTTGGCATAACTCAAACTCCAGAAAAACTTCCCACCCTGCAAAAGTATCTATCAAACATATACCCTTGAACATACGCGCCATTGCTACCGAGCTATGCGCTCTGTAGCCATGCGCCCCGCTACACTCTAATATCAAAACAAGCCCCTATTATATTATTATACACCCCAAAACCATTGCACTCCTGGTTAGAGTAAAAGTAAACGTTGCACGTCCACAGGGCACTTTATGCACGTGTTTACGCACGAACTTAACACAAGCATTATTATGGGAATTATTTTCCAAAATAATGTTGTCCTGTCTCTTTTCTGTCTTATTTCTATGATCTTTTGAGAGCTTGTTTTGGTTAAATTCGTTTTTATGTATTTTATCTCTTTTTTAATATGGAAAAGGAAAGGATTGTCATTTTCGTTCTTTGAGGAAAAAGCTATTCCCCTTTTAAATACTTCTTAATTTCTAATCTTTCTTAATTTTTAATGAAACAATAACAAAGTTCAAAATATTCCGCGGAAAAAATGGATTTTTTAATCTGTTCTTATATGAGCCTTGTGATTATACATGGCCGTACGCAGATTTTTTGGGGGGGGGGGTGGGGACTTCAATAGTGGACCTTTTTCCGAAGTGGACTTTTTGGGTTAAAAATTGACCTAACCCCTAAAGGGTTACGGTCCTTTTTGGACTTTTTTGAACATTTTTCACCAAAAGGTGGACTTTGGTGTCAACTTTCCGCTAAATTTTGGACTTTTTTATCAAAATTTCAGTAACGTTTGCCTTTCCCTTTTCTCGAATTTGGGTACCCCCCCCACCCGCGTACGGGCTGGGATTATAATATGGGGAATTTTGGGACTTTTGTTTCCTGTCTTTGTTTTGGAATATTGAATAAGTCATTGATATGAAATTGCATCACAACACGGTGTAAAGTTGCCATAAAAGCTTAGGAATAAAAAACTATGTATCGCTCCCATAATCGGTTGATTTGACTCTCCGTTCGGAATTATCATGTGAGTACGCTTTTCGCGGTACTGTGGACAACCCAACAACTATACTTTTCTTTGTGGCGGAAAATCTCATGCACAGAAAAAGCCACACCACACAGTAATCCAAATCCAAATTAAGTCTTTGACCCGAGTCTTCGCCGAGTCGTACCGAGGCAATCATGGCGAAGGGGGGGGGGGGAATTTGCCAAATGACCCAAGTTGTCCGCGGGTATGATCAAGAAACACTGAATGTGGAAATTGTTAGATTGATTGACTCTATATTGATTTCTAAAAGAGGATTGTTCAATTTGTAATCCGATTACGCCATGGTTCCTCTCATTTACCAGGCCAGTTGTTTGAAAAACTTTCAAGGGCCCGTGACTGGACCTTCGTTCAATCCAGTTCAACCGCCCTCACACTTGACCACGTCAGCCATAATCATATTCCAATCAAAATATATTGTTGGCAGGGACTCTGGGTCATTCTGACCGATAGCTGATGTTTGCAATTTTTGCCGACAAGTTTGAAAACATTGAACTTTTTATCGATAGAAAACAGCCAAATCTCCTCTATGTTCAGTACAAACGCTAATTCAAGGCTTCTTGGCTGAAAACAAAGGATGTATTTATTTTGGACTGTTTGAAAAGATCCGGATCCATTCGTGGTGGATGTATATTTATTAATCTTTTTATTTGAATCGGGATTTCGGGCACTTTACTATATTTTTTTTTATATGTTTCTTTTTTGCATTTTACAATAATATTCAGTACAATTCCGGAGCATGTTCGAAGTCCACCTATTTCTGTAGTCATTACTTTAACCTATTGTTTCTAAGGCACTGCAATCCCACGCTATGCGTTTAGCAGTTGTCCTCATCTCATTCACCATTTATGTCGTTTATCATGTTTATTATATTGTATTTGATTGTATTTTTATGTTGAGATGAAAAAAGTTGATTGGTTTGATTTGATCATGATTTCGGGCAACAATCTCATATGTGCTGAGTGATGGCTTGGCAGCTCCTGCTGAGAGGGTGTTATCGCAGACCTCAAGCCGGTAAATTGGATTGTGCGTTTAATAACAAAAGGCGGCAAACGTGATAGGGTCTTTGAAACTTATGTCCATGCTCTAACATATATTCCGGTAGAAGTTACATAACGGAATTCGTTGCCGCCATTTAATCGGTCCAAACAAATCACGGAATTAAAAAAACTCATTGCATAACATGTGTCCCTTTGCCCTGTGGTATGTTTTAGACCGATTGCTGGGAAAACAAATCCGATTACGTGGCAACTCTTACGAATTAAGGCTGGCTGAAACCCGCTGTTACAACAGCTATGTCATTTGATTGCTCATGGTTCAGGGCAGGGGTTGGCAGGAATGAGTTTGCTGAATGTCCCTAACGAGCGATTTGGATCCATATTACCCCGCGAGTAGTAGCTCATCTGAAGGAATATACTAAGAGGGCGCTAGTCAAACATTTCTCTCTTGTCCGGTTTTCCGAAATGGTCCAATTATAGGCACGGTGGGCTTGTATCGCATTTTACGGTAGTTGCAACCAACAAAATCAATCTGTTGTATTTCCATCTTTTCCTCCCCTCTTAGAATGAGCCTAACCTGTTACCTATACCAAGCGCTCACTATCAGGAAGATTAATCTAATAATACCGCTGTTGGTGCTTGATTCACACATCCAACAGGATGTAGAATGTCGAAAAAGAAATATGACAATTGCACATGTATGGTTCCTGTGGTATTAAATTACTAAATGGGCACATATCACAATCAAGCCGAGCAAAATGTAGCTGATGAGATTAACAAAAACACCAATTAATTTCTGCTTATAGTTAATCGAAATGCGTCCTACAACAAGCTTATCATGAGTTTCTAAAAACACTAAGGAATCTCTGGACATGCTTACTTGAGGATAACCAAAATTACCCTAGCATGGCCATAGCAGACCCCCTTGACCCCCAGAAACTAATTGACATTGAAGTTGTACTGTACTACAAAGGACAACCTGATCTGAAATTGGTCGATACTGTCACAAATTAGATCAACAATTTTCATCATGTCCTAATCAACCAAATGTAACGTGTTTTCCATGTAGTGTACAAGGAACTTTTAAACATTCGATGCCCAGATCTTCAAAAGGTCCAAAATGTTTCAAATGCTTCAACTTCGGACATAAAAGCTCTGCATTGATATATCTGACAAAGATGTTCAAAAACACCCAACCTTATAACTGCAAAATTAGACAGCTCAAGTTCGTCAGATAGGTCGGTTGACAAGACAGAATAGCTAAAGCTTCAACATTAGCACAAGAGTTAAGTGATCATTGTCTACACCCAAATAGCGCAGATCACCCGAACTACTAGGTAAGGTAAAGCACTGTAAACTTTGATGTGCAAGAAGAATCTGAACAAGTAGAAGATCTGTAGCAACTCCTCTACGCAAACTAAGAATAAGAAAAAGAGTAGAAAAAAACAAGAAAATAGTTCTAAACCAAAGAAAAACCTCCTACTCCTCTAACGCGTCGGTAAAATGAGGCCAATCTACAATGAGACTCGGAACAGCTCCGTAAAGAGCTCAAGCAAGCGTAAAACCATATCTCCTGTTGAAAACGTTGAACAACCGGAAAAAATAGATAGGCGTGAACTTTCATCATTAGAGGAGGAGTGTTCTTTGTCGAGATAGAACACACGCAAGGATTCATGTGTTGGAGAAAACTCTCCTGAGTAATAAAGTTGTGATTTCTAATTTTATGTTTTGTTACAATTTCATTTTGATGTTTTTTAACACTTTACAATATCAGGTAGTTTTCAATTTAATCACATTTATTAACGTTCGTGGTTTACGTAACCCAAAAAACGTAAGAACATATTTCATTGGTTGAACAATAAAAAGTGTGAATAATCTGTTTTTCTGCAGGAAGCCTACTGTCATCAAAAAGATATTGATATTTGGGGTAAGAAGAATAACGGTCTTTTCTACTCTAGTGTAAGGTACAAACCATAGCCAAGGTGACTAATGGTGTCTCTAATCAAATAGACACTGTGACCGATGTTAAACACCTTTAATGGCAGATAATGATGGTAGACATGCTTGGTATTAAAATCACGTTGATATTTGGAATATTTATGCACCCAATGACATCCCTGATAGAACCATTTCTTGACAATTTATGTAATATCATTGAAACATATAGTACTGATGGTCATACATTATTGGGTGGTGATTTAACACTGTACTGAACCCAAACTAGATAAAATTGGTGGTAACATCCCTAATAGTGCGTGTTCTGTATTATCAAAACAATGCTGTATGAATATGAATTGTCCTGATATGTGGGCGGTTGGAGCCATGGTGATCGAAAAAGATTCACATGGAGCCAAAATTGTCCCCTCCAATAATGATACTCTTGATGATTGGTTCAATCCCCATGTATTGAGGCGCATGCGTAAACAAAATCGATATCTTGGCCGCACCACTGTCCATCATCTTGCTGTATTTCTGCTATTTGTCACAAAAACATGGTAAAAGGTGATGGTTACTGGAAATTCAACAACTCATGGTTACAAAGATTTGTAAGAAGCATATGTATAAATAACCTTATGAGGAATGTGTGGTTCTTATCAGAATGATTTCTCCAAAACATTTCTGGACCTGTGTAAAACCAAAATTCGGTCTTTTACAGTTGATTTGCAAAAGGTTCTCAAACAAAAAGGAGGAGTGAGCATAAAAAAAATAATCAATGTAAGCTCCAGAAACTTTATGAAGACTGTGTGAAAACCCAATAGATCACAACTAAAATTTCATTATACGTTTAAACTGGAGTATGAAGATGATGTATGCCATGTTTGAAAGGTTTACAAATTCGATCAAAAGAAAAATGGATCGAGAAGGGAAAATGGCAGTAAATATTTTATGAATTTAGAAAGAAAATGCTCTGGGCCGTCCCATTATAAATTGAAGTGTAGAATGGCATGTGGACAGTTGATCATCTGTTATTTTTGAATGAGAGGTTTTCATATTCACAGAATTATATAAAAGTACAGTTTGATATTTCGTGTGAGACTGAATTAGACATTTTTTTCATGATACTATTCTGCTTCCCTGAGTAACGATCAGCGCGACAGTTGTGAAGGTCTCTGACAGGAAGATGAATGGTTTCGTGCTCTCACTTCAATGGCTAAAAACAAAAGCCCATGATATGATGGCCCTCACTGTAAGAATTTTACCAACATCTGGACCAAAGGTCCATCAAATTGTTATCCAATGCACTCATGTGCTACAGTCTGGGTCACTAACTACCTGTCAGAATCGTGGCATTATTGCCTCTCATTCACAAAGGGAAAGGACTGCCCGTGACTCGCTCGATCACTTTCGTCCAATTGCTTTGTTGAATATTCGATTACAAGTTAGCAACTACGCCCAGAGGTTCTATATAGATAGAGAGGTAAAACGTTACGTAATCCTTAGAAAGTCATCGTCTCGCATGTTTTGCCGACCACAAAGAAAACATAGAGACCCAACATAAAGCAATGGCTGCCCCCGCTTCCTCCACATACTGTGGTGCCGCTTTGCATATCCACTAATCGGTATGATACAAATTGATGTAGGTGCTTAGAGATGGCCAGTGTAATAATAGTCACTGGATCAGTGTGCTCAGCTACTCCTCGGCCTTAGGTCTTATTGCCGCGCTTAGGTGAAAAGATTTATTCATTGAGGCGGTTATTTAAATCAAGACGACCGAAGTGTCATTTCATTCGTTGTGTGGCCATGGGTAGGACAAAATGTTAACCACCAATAGCACCCAACATCCAACAACTGATATTTTTTGGCGATTGTTTGTATCGATTGACATTATGTGTGTATACAAGCACCCAAACTAATATTATTCGGCAATATTCAAAATGTCAGCGCCAGCACGGACGACTGGGTTTTGAATGGGCACTTCACCCCCTTACTAAAGCTTGGCCACACGAGTGCACAAAAATCACCAGGGGGGGTGTAGTGTTGGAAAGGAAGAAGATGAGGTATTGAGGCTTTCTTATTTTTTTTGGTGAACTCTGATCAAAACGGATTTGTTAAGGGCAGAAATTCAGGAAAATATCCGATCCTCTGAAGATGTTTTGGCCGTTATGTTTACAACTTTCATTTACCTGGCATATTATTTGTATCTATTTCAAAAAGGCTTTCGACAGCATTGACGTGATTATATATCACTGTAAAAAATTCCGTAAATTTACTGAAATTGTCTGGCAGCAGTATTCCAGTCTTGTAAGGTAAATTTACAGAAATTTCTGTCACTAACGGAACTTTGACAGTAATTTACAGAAATTGTCTCATATTATGGAAAAAACTATGTATTTACAGAATTTTTCCGTAATTTAAATTAGCGGACCAAAAAAAAAGTCCGTAAAATATGCTGCCAGAATTTTTGAAATATTTCCGTAAATTAACATTTTTAGCTTTTTTTTGATGTTTTTTTGTTTTTTATTTTTATTGTTTTCTAAAACGATTTTGCCGTAATTAACGGAAAATCTGTTTTCTTCATTTACGGAAATTTTTTAACAGGGTACAGAATTCTATGCGCTTAGAAGTTTAGAATTTTGGCCCCATGTTTGTCAAATCATGGAGGTAGAGAGAAGGAGAAAGCTCTTCCAAATCCCTGTGAGCCGATGATCATCGCCGCCCTCGTAAAACAGGTCGTAAAACTATTGTAATTGGAACATACACACGGGATCGATATTGATGCTGAAAGCATGTTCCTCAACCTTGCATCGATGCCTAGTTAAGCAGATAAAGACATATATTTTAAGAATTTGCATTTCTTTATAAAAGCATGAAACGTTGGCATAAATGTTTCATTAATACTGAGTATGATTATTTTTAGACTGGGAACCACGTCACCAGTCCCAATCCTCTGTCAAGTAAACAGATCATTTCGGACATTCGTAAGGTCATTTACTAGAAAGCGAGATAGCCTGTTTCCTAAGATATTACTTGATTCTAGTTTTAACTCGTACTTTGTCGGGCTTTTAAAAACTTGAATTTTTTTGTAGCGCGATTTCTTAAAGTATATTTGGAGACAAAACTAATTTGAATTGGGAAAAAATGCCGTCCTAAACTGGCACCAAACCTTTTACTTCACAGTTTCCCGAGTTGCCCGTTTTTCAAATTTGTTTGTTTTGTCCGAAGTTTGGCCACATTTTGGTTAAATAATGAGACCTTTTAATGGCGATATCCGATTTTCACGTCAGAGAAATACATGTTTTAAGCACGATCCAAAGTAGTGTTAAAATGGGACGCCCCATCGCCATATTTACCACAGCATTGTAATGTACATCGATGTAATGTTGATGCACATGCATTCCGCATTCATGTCTCGTAGTACGTTGTTATTTGCAATGCTAGCCTAATCAAAATCTATTTCATATTATTCAATGTTTTTAGGAATATTACAGATGAATAAATTCAGTTATCAATGGGCGCAATATATAAATCGATTGTTCCATTTTGATGTGTTTTGGTGATAAAATGTGTATATGACATGTAGCATTTTCAACAATTTCACTGAAATTTATCCCCATTGAGCTATGTCCCTGTATCTCTTCATGAAATGTTGCATGGTTATGTTAATTTATTAAGGCTTAAAGAGATAAGAGAACATTTCCAGCAAATATGCCCCCTCCCATTTTTTTGTAAACAATTTTACCAATATATTAAATCATCAAACCTGGAGGGACACATAGCCTAATAAACTCTTCATGTTTATAATACTGCTTTTTGTATTTTTTCTGTTGTTCCTGACAGATATCCGCGTATGCTTGTTTATGGGGCCGAGCAGGACAGCAGGGGAGTCAAAACTTAGTTTTGTTTTCTTTTCTTTGTCCTCGGTAATATGTCTACAACAAAGCGCAATATATACAAATTTTGTATCCTCATAAAATCACGTGGTCCTTTAAATGAAAAGACCCTCTTTGTTAAGTCGAAAGGTATGTCACAAATAATCCATGAGATGTTATGATGTGTTACCGAGTTATGCAACCTTATTTTGTTTTTTTCTGCATGTTTTAATGATTTTGACCTTCAATTGACCTTTTGTGCCCTCTAGGTGACATTGAAATTGACTTTGCAGGTGGGTTTTCCATCTCCAATTATTTTTCCAAATTTAATTCTCTACCTCTCTGACAATTTATTCTTTTTAAAACAAAATGCACATTTTTACCATTAATCTGCTTTACTAACATTACAATTCTGTGGTAATGATGACCAACTTCGGGACCACATTGAGAAAACGGGCAACTCCGGGCACTGCCAAGGTTGGTGTCATTGTTTAAATAAGGCATTTTTTCTTCCCATTCAAGTTAGATATCGTCTCCAAATATCATACTTTAAGAAATACGGCGTTTCAAAACATCCGGTTTTTCAAAAACTAAAATCAATGTAACTCATCTTAGGAACATGCTATCGCTAGATTTTTTGTACTGAAATACCCAGATTTCGGCTGTAATCGACTCAGTCTCTTTGTTTTCGTCTCCACATGTAAACAAACCACTTGCGCTCGTATAATACCTTTCTGTCGCACAGGTCATATCTTTGTTCAACGAGGTGCCCCATCTTCTGCGGCGATGATTCATGAACATGAAGAGTACTCCCTGCCGGAAGCGGCCTTTGTTGTATCATTGGCAAAACGAGTCATAACTAGCTCAATTTCGCTCTGCAGGAATTAATTTCTCTCTTCTGCTCGCAGAAATTAATTCACCGAGCTGAAATTCTCTCCAATGAAAATTAAGTCCGAAGCCGGTTTTTTAACCAATGAAAAGCCTTTTTTTGGCGATCTGAAATCTTTGAACTAATTTCACCTTGCCGAAATTATTTCTTTCTGGCGAGCAGAAATTCATTTCAGCTCGCTGAAATTACAACCAATCAGGAATCGGTTTTGAATGCGAGGCAAAATTAACCTGGCCAACTAGTTCATAAGTTAATGCAGTTCAGCTCGCGAATTAATTTCTGCTCGCTGAAATACAGCCAATAGGAATAGGAAGACAATTTTTTCACGAGCTGAAATTCCAGCCAATGAAAACGCCAATGAATTTCTGCTCGCCGAAATGAACTTTCGCTCGCCAAAATTTAATTTAACTCGCTGAATTACGGCCAATAGGAAGAGTTTTTTTCAGCGAGCCTGAAATTCCGCCAATGAAAAGCAATGAATTTCTGCTCGCCGAAATGATTTCGGCTCGCCAAAATTAATTTCTGGCTCGATAAATTACACCATAGGAAGACGTTTTTTTCAGCGAGCTGAAATTCCAGCCAATGAAAAGCAATTGAATTTCTGCCGCCGAAATATGAATTTGGGCTCGCCAAAATTAATTCAGCTCGCTGAAATTACAGCAAATAGAAGAACGTTTTTCAGCGAGCGCGGAAATTCCAGCCAATAGGAAGAAGTTTTTTTCAGCGAGCTGAATTCCAAGCAATGAAAAGCAAGAAATTTCTGCTCGCCGAATGAAATTTCCGCTCGCCAAAATTAATTTCTGCTCGCGGAATACAGGCCAAGAGGAGACGTTTTTTCCAGCGAGCTGAAATTCCAGCCAATGAAAAGCAATGAATTTCGGCTCGCCGAAATGAATTTCGGCTGGCCATCATTATTTTATTTCGGCGAGCAGAAATTCATTGCATTTATTTTTGGCGAGCAGCAAATCAATTACTTATGAACGGGATGGCCAGTTGTTGAATTTCGACGAGCCGAAATAAATTTCGGCGATGGTCAAATATTTTCAGCGAGCTGAAAAATTATTTCAAACATTCTGGCTCGCTGAAAAAAAAAACGTTATTGATTGGTCAGTTGCCGCCGTATAATAATGTGTTGGATAAAATTTCTGCTCGCTAATGAATTCTGAATTTCAGCTCGATGATAATTAATTTCTGCGAGCGGGGACATTGGGAAAGGGAGTGTTAGACTCGTTGGCCAATGATATTGTTGGTATATGCTTTTTACAAATTGAGTTTACAAGTGATATAATTGGGATAATCGGCTGCGTAATGCAATTAGGGAAGGATTTCTCCCTTCTCTCCTACCTCCACGGTCAAATGGAATCTATATTATATTCATAATACCACTAATTGTGTCATGAAAATGGTCATATCTCAAGTGATTGATGTGGATTGCGGTGTGCGTCAGGGATGTCGATCTTCTCCCTAATATAGGTCATATGTGCTGCAATTGCCGCTTGCAAAAATTCGCAATCTTTACTAATAAAAATTCAGGGTGGTATTGCCTTTACCATTGATGATTATGAGCGCAATGAAATTCGTACATCCAAGTTTTCGTCAAAACTCATAATTGCATTAACAATGTCATTGATATGTTTGATACGTTTCGAGACTTTCTGGTTTGTCCATTAATCATGCTAAAGGGATGCAATTGGATTGGTTCTCTGAAAAACAATAATTTCAGATGGTAATGTTTAATTGGAAATTGGCTCCAAATAAATACACAGAAAATTATTGGGTCACGTCTCCCCAAGAACCCTATTGAAAATATTGCTTGTAATTGGGGATGATAAAATGAGTAAAATCGAGTGTTCCATCCGTGAGGGAGATGCGAGGTCTATCATGATAGGTAGAAATTAGAAAACCTGATTGTTACAACACTTCGTGCGTCGCAACTTAATATCTTGCAAAAGATTCTTAATTTTCCCGCGAAAGTGATTAATAAATCAATAAAATGTTATTTGCATTCGGTATGGAATAGAGCGAAGCATGAAACGTAACACAATATGCTGAATACGAGAGAGGTCCCCCGGTATTAGATGTTTAGTGAAATGTTTTAAGCTCTGAGATTGTAATGGATTAAAAACTGACCAATTCAGAGGTTGCTTGTTGAAAAATATTCCACTTTATTATATTAATAGGTTTGGTATGGTATGAATGTGCTTGCAATGTAATGGGGTTTATTTAGTCAACTTAATTGCGCGAGGTGTGTGTGTATGGAAGGTTATTAACAGCTTACCCAATTTCATTATAACCTCATTAAAATCTGGTTCAACATAAAAACAATTTTGGGTTAAAAGAGATATTCATCAATATCGGATCAAGTCATTTGGAATAATAGTTAGTTAGAATTAACATTAAAACAATCTTTTATAGAGACTGGGTTTGATTCTGGCTTTATTTTTATTCGCGATCTCTGGATGAGATGGGGCTTTTAATTCCACTTCAGCACTTTCATGCGTATTGTCAAAAACGTACTGGTGGTGTTTGCTTCAGATTATGCCTCCGTAAGGCGCTTCGAGAGAATGGAAGTTAGCATTAACAGATAGGCGATTTTGGAGCGTGACAAAACAGCTATTATTTTCACTCAATCTCTATTAGAAGCTTGTTCAACCCAACGATTTCAGAAGTTCCATGGGAATGAGGGGTTTTGTCCACCCTTTGCCTAAATTACGGGTCAGAAGGTTCCCTAATTACAACTTAATTGGGAGAATATTGGCTTCGATTCCAACTGTACCAAGGAGGCCAGGTTATTTCTCTGAACTGAAAATCATTCAAATATTTATCCCCACTCAAGGTCTGTATGTACGATGGGCAAGGAAGACACTAATATGTGCACTTTGTGCAATGTTGTGTGTTGCAACACTGAGCACTTTTTCTTTGAGTGTATCAAAATAAAACCAATTTGGCTTTTAGCTGATCAGGTCATTACTAAAAAGCTCATAAACAATCCGGCTGATGTTGAAAACATTTCTGTTCAACATTAATATTGACATTAATAATATGATTGTTTAAATTATCAATTATGGTATTGCTGTTGGTAAAAAATGTGTGTAAGGAAAATATACGTACGGTGATCATCCATGCCCATTATTCCTCTTTGAGGCGGGAACTCGATTGCGAGGATGATCTCGAGTAATCACATAATTTTAATTGCGCATAGCTGATAGTCTGGACTCCAAGGTTCCCCATCTTGAAATGGAGTAGTAGACGTGGATGGTCATTGTCAAAATTATTCTGTTTTATTCAAATGAGCTTTGTTCGGAAAATGCGTTGTGGGTATTAATTTAATTTGGTTATTAAGTTTGTTATGTTAATTCAAGTAAGGTGATTCTCCATGCCATTTTTTTTTCCCTCTCTGAGTGGTGGCTCTACAGTACAGGAGTAGTTTTCCAGTAGGGTCTAGTATGTTTGGCCCCTTACTAGTTCTAAGAGTCCCTAATTCGGAAAGAGGAGGGATAGGATACTAGACATGGATACTCATTCTATAAAAAAAGTTGATTACTTACCAATCCTTGCCTTCGTGTAAATGAAATTGGGCTAGGATTTTTATCTATGTTGTTCCCATTGTATATTTTATATGTTAGATCTAAGTGCAATAAAGGCATTACTGCCAAAGATAAAAAAAAAAGGAATCTCTGGTGTCTATATCACCATTCGGCCAACGGAATTATGAAACAAACCACCCATAAGCCTCCGTGGTGCATGCTCAGTATATACAGTAGAAAATAGTTACTCCGTTTAAGCAAATAAATGACTATACAAATTTTTCAATAAGTTATAAGGAATAACTAACACTTGTTTGGTTTCTCCACAAAATGTTCCATAAGGCTTAAGATAACTAAACAGCACATTGCGTAACTCTATCAACCCCTTTAACAATCGGAATAGAATAAATAATTAGGAAACGAGTCAGTGGAATGACAATGGATTTAGCAAATGAATCAAAATAAAGCGTTGAGGCCCAATAGGGGTTCCGTACATGGGGAAAAACGGAAAAACTATGTAGCTTATTTCTAATTAAAAAAGGAAAGCATTATATTTTAGGTCAGTCAAAACAGTTTTAACATGTTTTGATGATTTTTTGTGCTGTGTTAATGTGTGTTTGATTGCTGTGTTGTGCTTACTTTAAACATGTATGTGCCATCATAAGTTTCAATAACACAATTATTTGAGAAAATTAATG
This sequence comes from Ophioderma brevispina, assembly GCA_023653785.1. Lineage (NCBI taxonomy): Eukaryota > Metazoa > Echinodermata > Ophiuroidea > Amphilepidida > Ophiodermatidae > Ophioderma > Ophioderma brevispina. Next base: position 47,918 of record JAMKCH010007184.1, read on the forward strand.
ACCTTAATGCTTCTGGATGCTTTATTTTCTTTATTTTCAAGTTATCGTTTTAATTTGTTATTAAGACGTCCGTAAATATAGTCCAAATTACGTAAAGTGGTGAATTCTTTTCTGATATTATTTAAAGCTTTTTTGAAAGATATCAAAATACATCAAATCTTCAAAAAAAAAATCATATTTTTGGCCAAAAATCATCTTTTGTTGCCCAAAAAAAGGCCAAAAAAATAAATTTGTAATTTTTGGGGCAACAATTCTTATGCGAAACTATACCATATGAGCAGTTGCTCTGACATGTTGTCAAGGCGGATAACAAAAAAGCCCACTAAGTTTTTTCTGAACACATTTATGTACTTGGCTGGCTTGTTGAATTTTAAAAATGGCTGCCAAAACAGATTTCTAGAATACAGATTGCATAATACACATATCAAGCGCAGCGCCAAATTCAAAATAAAGGTGTCAATGTGACAATTAGGAAATGTAAATTGTGACAATTTAACCAATGATGCCAGAAACAGAAAATCCTGATTTATAAACAAGCGGCAAATTTTTATAAGACCAATATGGCGAAAAATAGTTTTTTCACTTTTCGGCCTTCTTCGTTTCTATAGGATGTTGACCCATTCCAAAAGAATATCGCGCGTCCTTCGGACGGCTTGTGTCGACTGCAGTCGGCGGTTTTAATGATGTCTCTTTTGACTGTGGACCTTGGCATGTGAGCTTTGTCTCATAAACAAATGAGGGGTTTGCATGTAATATCCATAAACACGTTTTTTCAAATCTCAGGATTAATTTTTATTTAACCAACTTAACCTCAGATGACCTTTTGACCTTGTAGTGACATTGGACTCTCAAACCAAAGAGGGATCAGCCACGTTGAAGGCCTATTATTCAAAGTTGGTTTAATCAATTGAAGTATGCGGATATAACAAGCAAATGTTAATATTTTGCAACAACAAACAACAGCAGATAACAGACACATCAAAACAACTACATCAACAACATGACAGCCTACAACAACAGTGGACAAAGTGATCCAGCTTGTTGTCTTCCTGCCTTAAGCAGTGCGACACAAAACAGAAGTCTTTGGGGTTGGTTAATATATCCAAGGTAATTTCTAATTCTTTTCTTTACACAATGAATTTTGATATGTGGCTAGAATTGGGGGGGGGGGAAAGTTCAAAAAAGGTCAAAAAAAGAAAATATTTTGATATTTTTGGCTGCCATGATATTGGCTGAACTCCCAAGCGTTTTCAGTGTCTGCATATGTGTTTATTATGTTCAATATATGTGTCCAATTAGACCTATATCTTTCGTATAATTTCAACCTAAACATTTGTTTAGGTCGAATTTTTTCTAGGATTTTGGTTTTTGCCAGCATATTGAAATTGAAATAAGTTGTCATAAATTGAGTCCAGTAAGATCCTCCCATATTACTGATGTGTTGCTGATCCAATTATTTATCATCTTTGGCGTTTACTTTGGAACGCCATCTTGAATATCTCGGTAAAAACCCAGAGCCAATCCGACAGAGCGTTAAAAAACTTTGGGCCTTTGCCTTTTTACGGCATGGACTTACCCCCTACTTTGGTCAACTTTATTATATCCTAATCTATTATATATATCATATTATATATATATATATAATATATAAGATATAGATATATATATGATTATATATATATATATATATTATATATATATATCACAAATGTTCAAAAATTCTTCAACACTAGATTATATAATTTTAAAATCAAAATAAATGGATTTATACCACAGAAACTCACATATAACTCAGTTTCATTTATTACTCTTCAGATGCGAATGTTTACAAAAGAATTATCGCATAGTGTAAGCGGCCGGTGCGCGTGGCTTGTGATTTGTTTTTGCCGCATTTTGCGTTTAATTAGAACGCACGCTATGTGCATTATACGCATACGCAGTCGCCGTCTTAAGTGACAAAAAGTTTTTAATTAAAGCTAATTAAAACACACCGGTTTTATAAAACTCCTTTGATTGTTTACACGTACCACACGTTTTGTCCCTTTGCACATTTGGCTTTACCAACCTTGCATTTGATAAGCACAGCTCTAGTTAGTAATCTTTTTAGGTTTGGCGTTTGAGGACGCCTGCTCATTATTACTTGTGTGCCATTTAAAATCTTAAGGCATTTTATCACTCTTTTGAGCATTGGATGGACCCTTTAACTACATTGCGCATATTGATGTTATTTGGGTTGTGGTGAGTGAACGAAGGTTAAGATGCTTTGATATTGTTCAGCTTTTGTTTGCGGTAATAAGAGGTCTTTTTTATTGATTCTACATGCTTTATCAATGCCTACCATTTATCACTTGAAGCGGGTAATGTCTGTCTAGAGCATTTGTTTAAGTTCTTCAAAGACTAAGTTTTATATCATTGCGTGATTAGTGTGCAAATCCTTATCCGCAAGGTTGAAAGGAATGTTGGTTTTAATACTGTCTAGCGGTGACAAGAATCTAAAGTCCAGGTATTGGTGAGTATCAGTTGGTTTATAGAATTATATCGGTTTGAATGTTGATATTAGAGTCGTATTGTACATCAATATCCAAGAAATGATAAATAGAAGTGCAAACCAAACAAACCAGCACTTACGTTAAGAATTACTGGCTAAGATATTTGGATGACTGTTTAATATTTGGAATGATTAAAAACATGGCAATTTTGATACATTTACATTAAAATTTGAACAAGGTCTAATGAAGCCATCAAATTTAAATCAACATACAAAAAGCCCACTGTGTTTTAATTTCATTTTTCGAGCTAACCCTTCACAGGTATGGTTTAAGAGCCAGTTACCAATGCAAGTTATGCAAACCGTGTAAAAATCTCAATTTTTTTTTTTAAAAAATGGGGGCGCTCTTCAAAAAAACAATGTGATAATATTGCTTTGGAAATTTCTTGCACTGTAAATAGACGCAGCAATGTGCCATAATTGGAACCATAGACACTGTGTGTGTTAATAATGTGTACACCACATTTTGCGACGTTTTTGTCATGCCATCCCAAGGAAAGGAGGAAACATGAGCCTAAAAATCGGATCAATGGTGTATGTAATGTAATGAGGAAAATATTATATTCAAAATTTCAATTGTGATGGAGAAAGGGGGGGGGGGGGGAGGTTGTGATCAGGTCACAATCTGGAAACATGATGGGTAAAAGGGTAGATTACTGTACACCGTCCTCGTTATCGTATTAACTTCCCGACATGCAGCATAGTCACTATACCTTTGAAACGGCAGTATAATCATTTTAATTATATTTTTTACGCAAAGGGGTAAAAAAATGTGATACAGTTGATACGATGCTATGCATGTCAAATATGAAAAATAAGGGCTTAATGTACAATCAATGTGCTTGGATTCTGTGAAGCCATTTTTGTGTAGGAATCACGCAAGTGCGTTATTAAGCATTGTCAATTCTAGGTCAAAACCTGCTTGTGATAATTTTGGGAGTGTTCATATATACTCTGGTGGGGGATTGGAAAATATATGGGGTCTGCAAAAAGTTTTTAGGTCCAAAAAAAGAAAAGGGGGATCAAAAAATTTAAAACCAGGTATTAGGGGGAGCATGAAAGATCTGAAATGAAAAAAATATTTCCATTTCTCCAATAGACCGTCGTCGTCACCAAACTACAGAACGAATTTTATTCGATTTCATCGATTACATAGATTTAAATAATGAAATCATTAATATTTTGAAAAAATGTCTACAAAACACGAAAAACTATTAAGGCATACTTTTTCGAGCTCGATTTCGACCTTGATAGAGTTGGTTTATGATATTTTGCGCACTACTAATAAAAAGGGTTTGTCCTTCAAGGAGTCTCTGATAAAGTAAATACATCACGTCAAGTCAATAGAAAAAAACCACACACCCACCACACCATACACACCCACCCACACCCACATACACCTACACACACCACCACACCCACACACATACACACACACACACACACAATACTCCCCTACACATTATTTAGGTAACGGTTAGTGAACCAGTTACATCAACAATTGTGGTACCTTGATGTGGGTACCGCATTGAAAAAAAATAAATGTTGTGTATTGTACGTTTTTAGATAGGCACTGTGTTAGGTCTCTAGGCTTTCCCTGTTTTTACTCCAGGCCTGTTCCTGTTAGACTTAAAGAACACCACATATGCGCGCAACGCACACATTGATTAGGTACCGGTCCCGATATTGGTGTTGTAAATAGGACTGTGTTATTAGGTGCGTTGTAAGTAGGTGTATTTGATGAAATAGAGTGCTGATCACACAGATGCATTATTTATAATCCGAGCACATGTTCGGACTTCGGTGGAATTAATGTTCTATATTTTTTTTTTGTATTATTACCAGCCCTTACATTTGCGGACAAGACCGCGTGATTCGGACATTCGTACCTTTTTTCCTTCCTTCGGGATGAAAAAAAAAAAAATCCACTATTCCACTGTGTGCTATGGCAATTGACAGTTATTGCCTGACATGCACCGTTCATGACGTTACTCTGACGTAATTCCTAGGTACCCCCTCCCACCCCGGCAGATAAGGGTTCAATGATCCCACTCAAATGACATCATATTTATGTGAAGATGGCTTGTTAATAATGCAATGACTTATTGATAGAAGCACGAACCATACATGTAATTGTAGGAGCATTGGGAGAGGGCGCTGAAGGAAAAAGAGCGGCCTTGGCAGCGCTTGACAAAAGTGTGTGTTGTGTTTTGGATAGTCAAAACAAAAGAGGACCGAAAAAACACCTTAATTGTGGGACCGGGAATATTTGTGTTGTGAAAACAGCTAGAATGAATATAAACAGCATTTGAAGTTAAAGAAGTGCAACATTTTATTGTGGTACCGGGTGCCGGTACCACCAATAAAATGACGGTAACACAATAATTGGTGTGTGTATGATTCACCGGTCCGCAATTAAGGTGTAGGTAAGCACACACATACACACACACACAAAACTCCGCGCGCCACTCGCATACGCAAATATTTGCCAGTGGTTTGAAAAAACAGACTTGGTACATATACACAATTATGATATGAAAGAATAAGAGTTAAGGTTGAAGGATACGATGTAGATTAATAGTTAGGTTTGGGTAAGAGTAAGATTAAAGTTGGTTAGGGTAAGAGTTAGATTTAAGCAGTTAGGTTTAGGTACAAGAGTTAGATAAGAGAGGTTTAGGGCAAGAGTAGATTAGAGTGAAGTTTAGGGGCAAGAGTTAGATTAAGAAGTAGGTTTAGGGGTAGGTAAGGAGTTAGAGTTAAAGAGTTAGGTTTAGGGGCAAGAGTTAGATAAGAGTTAGGTTTAGGGGTAAGAGTTAGATTAAAGAGTATAGGTTTAGGGGCAAGAGTAAGGAAGAGTTAGATTAAGAGTTAGGTATTTAGGTTGTAAGAGTCAGATTTAAGAGTTAGGTTAGGTGCAAGGTTAGTTTAAGAGCTAGATTAGGGGCAAGAGTTAGATAAGGGGATGGTTTAGGGGGAAGAGTTAAATTAAGGGTTATGGTGTAGGGGCAAGAGTTAGATTACGAGTGAGGGTGTAAGGGTAAGAGTTAGGATAAAGAGTTAGGGTTTAGGGGCAAGCAGTTAGATTAAGAGTTAGGTTAGGGGTAAGAGTTAGATTAAGAGTTAGGTTTAGGTGTAAGAGTTAGATAAGAGTTAGGTTTAGAGGGCAAAGGTTAGATTAAGAGTTAGGTTTTAGGTGCAAGAGTTAGATTAAGCAAGCGAGGTTTAGGGGCAAGAGTTAGATTAGAGTTAGGTTTAGGGGATAAGAGTTAGATTTAGGGTTAGCTTTAGGTTTAGGGGACAAGAGTGAGATTAAGGAGTTAGGTTTAGGGGTAAGAGTTAGATAGAGTTAGGTTTAGGTACAAGTGTTAGTATAAGAGTAGGTTTAGGGGCAAGAGTTAGATAAGAGTTTAGGTTTAGGGGCAAGGGGGAAACGGGTTTAGATTAAGGTATCTTAGGGGTAAAAGTTAGAAAGAGTTAGGTTAGGGGCCAAGAGTTAGATTAAGCGAGTGGTTTAGGGTAAGAGTTTAGATTAAGAGCTATGTTTAGGGGCAAGAGTTCGATTAAGAGTAGGTTAGGGGGTGGTAAGAGTTAGATTAGTAGAGTTAGGTTTTGGTGCAAGAGTTAGATAAGAGCTAGGTTTCGGGGAAAGGAAGTTAGATTAGAGTTTGGGTGGAGGAGTGAGATTAAGAGTAGGTTTAGGGGCAAGAGTTAGATTAAGAGTTAGGTTAGGTACAAAGGAGTTAGTTAGATTAAGAGTAGGTTTAGGGGGCAAAGATTAGATTAAGAGTTAGGTTAGTGTAAGGGTAAGGGTTAGTGTTTAAAGCTGGTGTAGCGTTTTGCGTACGAATTAGGTGTAGGGTCAATAGGAGAGTTAGATGAATAAGGTGTTAGGGTTAAAGAATAAAGAGTAAGATTAAGTGTAAGGTTAAGAAAAGAGTTAGATTTAAGAAATCGGTGATTGGATGAAGGTTCGATTTAACGAGATTAGGGTAGGGTAGGTGCAAGAGTTGAGATAAGAGTTAGGTTTTGGTGTAAGAGTCAGATTAAGAGTTAGGTTTAGGGCAAGAGTAGATTAAGAGCTCAGTAGGTTAGGGTAGAGTTAGATTACGAGACAGGTTTAGGGGTTAAGAGTTAGGAGTAGAGTTAGGTGTTAGGGGTGTAGGTAAGAGGTAGATTTAAGAGTTGGTTTAGTTGTTAGAGTTAGATTAAGAGTTAGGGTTGAGGTTGCCAAGAGTTAGATGAAGAGCTAGATTAGGGGCCAGAGTGAGATTAAGAGTTAGGTGTTTAGGGTAAGAATTTAGATTAAGAGTGAGGTGTCGGGTCAAGAGAAGATTAAGAGTTAGGTAGGGGTAAGGATTAGATTACGAGTTTAGTTTTTAGGTTTACAAGTTTAGAATAAGAGTAGGTTTAGGGGCAAGAGTTCGATTAAGAGTTAGGTTAGGGGCCAAAGAGTTAGATTAAAGAGTTAGGTTTAGGTGCAGGTTAGATTAAGAGTAGGTTTAGGGGCAAGGAGTAGATTAAGAGTTAGGTTTAGGGTAAGAGTTAGATTTTAGGAGTTAGGTTAGGTGCAAGAGTAGATTAAGAGTAGGTTAGGGGCAAGAGTTAGAGTAAGAGTTAGGTTTAGGGGTAAGAGTAGATAAGAGTTAGGTTTAGGTGCAAGAGTTAGATAAGGAGCTATGGTTTGGGGCAGAGAGTTCGATTAGAGTTAGGTTAGGTGTTAAGGTAAGGGTTAGTGTTACAAGCTAGGTTTAGCGTGATAAAGAATTAGGTTTTAGGGTCAATAGGAGGAGTGTTAGATGAATATAGGTTTAGGGTTCAGAATAAGAGTTAGATTACGAGTTATGTTTAGGTTTAAGTGTAAGGTTAAGTAAGAAAGTTAGATAAGAATTAGTATTGGTTTATGAAAGAGTAGATAAGAGTCGTTTAGGTGCAAGAGTTTAGAGTAAGAGTTAGGTTGAGTTTAAGAGTAAGAGTTAGCATTACCATTTAGGTTTGGGTTTTTGAAAGTAGGAATTAGTTTAGGTTTAAATAAGAGTGGATAAATGGTAAGGTTTAGGGTAGAGTAGCGTAGATAAGTTAGGTTGAGTGAGAGTTGGTTAGAGTACGAGTTAGATAAGAGTTAGGTGGCTCATAGTAAAAAAAGTAAGATTTAGGTTGATTGTAAGAGCAAATATAGATTAAGAGATAGGTCACGGTTAAGAGTAAGTGTTAGGCTGGGGTTAAGTGTAAAGGTCCATGCGCCCCCCCCTTAGGAACCAACAGGAGTGGCAACGCCTAAGGCACTAAGTGTTTAATGGGAGTATCAGGAAAGAACTAACAGTATGAGGGCGCTTGACACAAATTGGACAAAGGGGGGGGGGGGGGGGGGGGGGGGGGGGGGGGGGGGACTTTATCAAGGCTAAAGCTGGTCACAAAGATTAAATCTAATGCTATGATTGGAAATTACACTTGTTTTGCAATTTGGTGTTAATCCACTAACCTTTACGGATTTTGAAGTCAATTATTTCCAAAATTATGATGATATACTAAGATTTATTGAACGAAGGGTTGAGAGGAGATTTTGTTTAATGTCACTGGGACAGAGGCTGCCATAGAAAATGAAACTAGAATCTATAAATTACGTTTGGTAATCACAAATGCCCAAATCGAGCAATCGGGTCCTGCCCCTCCTGCGCATGATATTTGGTGGTCGCAGCATTGGACCGCAACGTTGACTAACGCTGGATTACGCAATGCAAAGCTGCACCTACGACTGCGCGCGTGCGAAATAGGTGTATGAATTCATTTCCATTGCGTATGTATCGTGCAAGCGAAAGGTGCTGTCGTGCAGTAAATGGCTATATAGCCGAATTCGGCACCATTGCCATGGCGTTTGTTTATGACCTACGGAAATTTATCAGGCTTCTTGTTTAGTTCTCAAATAGTCTGAACACGATGTGTAATGAATTCTAGAGTAGGACTTATACTTCTAAAATAATGAAAATGATTGCCATAGCCCATCATGGTAAGTAACGCAAGCAAGCAAGCAATCAAGCAGTCAGTCGATTGACAGATGCGAAATCAGTACGGTCTCAACAACATTGGAATTTCAGAACTCATCCTCAGCAACAATTGTCATCACAAATCACATTCCTTTTTTTTATCGAATAATGTATGCATTATTGTACTTTTTTAAAAAGAAGCCAAAATATAAACCACAGTATACTGGAACATTAACTGATAAACAAACTGATTTGTCCGAACCTGCTGTTTTTTTAAGATTTTTGGCCCCCACAGCATATGTTACACGAAACATTGCATTGTGGGAAACTTTCTACCGTGCCCCTTGGAGTCCCCTCTGCAAAAGCATGTAGTTCCCTCTGATTTTGTTTGTAAAAATAACCGAATGCGCTTAACTATATGATAAAGCAGAAATTCAGAGCTTCCATTTGAACACCAATTTTACTTCTAAGTCCAAATAGTCGACAAGATATCGCTAAAACATGCCGGCGCATAATGCTTTTGAAAAAGGAGACTAGTCACATTTTTTGCCGGAACTATATATTCATTGGTACTCCACCCATCATCTTCCGGGTTACAACACTATTACGCCTCCCATAGACTTTGTAGAGAAAATTCATGTTATCTTGGGCTGTATCTCGCGTTACCTTACGATTCAGAAAATGAGAATTGCCGAGTTTGTTCACAAGACTTTCTTTTAAAACATATTCGAAAATGATTGCAACTTTTCCGTATAAATTTGCAATATTTAAGCGATTTTCTCGAAAGTAGTAATTTCGCTACTAAAATTTTCGTCCGAAACCGGGTAATTCACGCGTTTGTTTACCCGCTCGTAAAAAAAAAAGGTAGGCTTGCATGTGTACGCATGCACCACACCAAGGACACACACACACACACACACACACACAGCACACACACACACACACACACACACACACATACCGACACACAGTACTTGTGGGGGTATTGTGGTTGGCATTGTGGGGGTAACGCCAAAAAAATGTGTAACGATGCCATTGTGGGAGTGGGACTATAGGCATAAATAAGCCTATTATGGGAGTATGGGTCTTTGCAATAGTGGGTGTGTTATGGGGGGTACTGGGCACTTAACACAAAACACACATAAACAAAGAAAATCATTGAGGGGGTATTTAAAAACAAAATTTACACTACAATATCATTTGATGTTTTAAAAAACTTAATAGTGGAGCTCCCCCACTATGCAAATTACGCCCACAATGTAGCATTATACTTGCAAATAAGCCCACTATTATGCCTGGAAAGTGCGTGAACCACACACGCTCGCACACCCCAATCTATGATTTCCAAATGGAGATTTTTTCACGTGCACTCGATATCTTTACTCACCCACTTATAATAACTAACAGCCAGAACAAACCATTTGAATCACATAAACATTACCATGTCAAACTTCCCTGAGTTAATTCTCTGGTTAATCACCTTTCTATAAAAACGGTGTAATCAATTACTTATCCGATTCCAACAAAAATATAATCTTATGCGTCCATTGCATGCAACATTGATATTATCGCTCACGTTCAAGTGCCCACATAGAGCGTTACTAATGGTACCATTGACCTGTTACATTGATTAGTAACGTTGAAGAGCGCTTCAATGCGAATCTTTAACCATGTGACCAGCGCAACACAGAGGGACATAATTATTATCTGTTAAGTACATCACGATTTCCTATAACTTTGTGGAATCCCAAATTATGGGAAATGAATCGTGTTTTGAGATTGAATAGCAGCCCCCCCCCCCCCCTCCTTTTTTTTTTTTTTCTTTCCCCTCCCCCCCCCCCCCCCCCCCCCCCCCCCCCCCCCCTCCCCCCCCCCCCCCCCCCCCCTGTATCATATTGGAGCATTATTACATTGGAATTATATCCAGACCGATTGATAATGACAAAGAGGGATTCGTTCTCAAAACGTGTGGTAGTACAGCGGATATTATTTTCACGCAGTAACCGGTAAGTCTAGAATCATCTAGTTAAGCGGCTATTGAATTTCGCACATTCTATTCTTATCGGTGCCATTAAAGCTAATTGAGCTGTAGCAGATCTAGTTTAATTAGTACGAGGAATTGAAAGGGACATGGAGAAACTTTTTGTGGTCTACTTATAGACTTTTTACGATTCGAAGTTTGCATATGTCAGTTTAATTCCAAGAACAAAGTAGGTCCTTTCAGTCACCAGTCACCTACTTTAGAGTTGTATTGGTTTTTCCACATCAGTAATACATTAAGATACATTACATTACAATCATTGTGAGAATAAATCTAAGGTGGAACTGACCACAAAAAGTCAAATAGTCGTCTCCTGAACATGATGGTAAAAACAACAACAAAATGTTGCAACTACTACACATTCATATACAATTACAATAGCGTATAAGACAGATATAGGGATGTCCAACATATTGTATTTAGCCATTGTCCAAATGTCAACGTGGTGTTGTTATTTATTTCATTTTATTCTTAAAACAGCCATTAAACACATTGTTTATTATAAACTAGGTTAATATGATCCATTAAACCAAAATAATGCATAATGAAAATATTCTCCCCTGATGCTTTGGTGCCACCAAATCTAATTTTCCATATATAAGAGTTTTGCACGTGATTGTTGAAAATGTTAACTGAAATAATCCTTAGGGGCCACTGCATTTTTGGAGATTGCAACTTTAATATTTATTATGAATAATAATAAAATTTAAAAATTCGATGAAAATGAATAAAAACCAATAAAATGACAAAATATGAGTCTGCAATGTTTACGACAAATTATTAAATGTACCATCTCAGTTCGCATTTTGCTTAAAATTAGCATGTAACTTTATATTGAAAATGTAACTTTGGTGACTCCAAAGGAAGGCAGGAAACAAACAATGGTCTAAACCCCCTGAGGTCTACCACCTTTCTTACGTTATCTCTGATTGGGTGTATTAAATTTGATAATTAGTATGATAATCTTATGCGTGCACCAATCAAAATCGGCTTTATATAGTCTCTACAAACCTCCAAGCTGTTCGTATCATGTATCTGATTGGCTAAAATACAGCCTGTCTAAAAAAATGGTCAATCAGAAACGATTTTTTTCAATAGTATATCTCAACATAAGTAAAGTCGTGTTGTAATCACATTTAAAGAGAAAAGAAAAGTCCAGGATTTTTGTTCCATCTCATTTGCTTGTTTCAATCTTGTGCCACTTCTGGTTGAGTGGAAACGGTGAACGAATTAGTAAACATACGTATTCACACTTGAACAGATATGCACATCTTAAAAAGGGATTAACTCCTAAAGAAACTCTAAAGTTTATGTAATGGTGGGAAGTTATCATCAGTAAGTTATGGCTTTAAGATAAAGTCGAATAACATTCGGACATATGTGTTCGTTAGAAAGAGAATCATAGCGATAGCCGGACGCTACAGCAACATGGAGGAGAGGAGTTGTATGGTCTGAATATCATGAAACGCAAATTCCTACCGAACACTTTGATACTTGCTTCGAAATTCAAAATTTTTATTGACGTTACATTAGAAATGCACAAAGAAAGTGCAATATTTAAACATTCTTTGGATTTGGAGGTTTATTTGGTTGCAATAATTCCTTCTGTATGATTTTTTACATATACCAATTTTGTAATAATTCAAAGTTCCATTTAATTGAGGGCAATAAATATTTGTATTGTTTATTATTTATGAAAAGAAGATATTTATTCATGAAACTGATTATGTTGATATTAAAATTGTGGTCGATAAAACTAGACTTCTTTGTTCTTTATTCTGGTTTTGGTTTCTCTTGTCAAGTTGCAATCTTTTTTTTGAGCTTTAAGACAGCATGGTATATCTGGGCTAAACGACTCTGCACGAAGAAACTTTTACCGGACACTCAACAATATTATAAAGGAGGTCTAGGCTTGCCGCCGGGAACCGCTACTCCATTGCGATACACACCCGGCAAAGAATTCTGAAACCACCAACCAATCGAGGCGACGTGTTAATACGGACGTCACCATGCATATTACATGTGGTGTGATCTATTCCAACCAACTTATGCTCGGGGTCATGCGTGTACATTCAGTGGAAACCAGGAACTAGCAATGCGCTGTGACACATGGTTCCGATAGCCCAAGTGAAGTGGATGAACAACACGCAATATCGGAACTAGCAAGTAGCAAACTGTGTAATGGAACAATGTCATGGATGGGAAAAGTTTTGTGAAGTGTTTTTACCTTGTGCATATTCCCACGTCAACAGCATAAAGACGATGTCAGTACTAAACCACTGACATTTCGCTAATTGGACTTTGATCTATTGCAAAAACAAATTGTACTGAACATGTATAGGAAAATTATGATAGAATGAATCGAATTTGAGATTTTGGCCCAGGGAGAATCTGTTTGACCTTTTCTGTGCTTGGTATAAAGCTATACAATGACCCAACCAAGGTAATTATATTAAGCAGTGATGCGCTTTTTAGTATGCTCACAATGTTGTGAAGAAGTTCGTGTGTGCTCTGACCATGGCCTAAAAGTGGAACAAAATCGATTTTGGTATATAGCACTAAATGATTATATCTCTGGATTGACAAAAGCCATAAGCTGAAAAAAACACCATGGAAAGCCTGGTCTTGTTCTTTAAAGAACTATCGGATTTGAAAATATTTGAAAATATGAAGGAATAGCTTCAAAGGAAAGGATAACAGGACGAGATCCAGGAGGGGGCCGGAGGGGGCGCGCGCCCCCTGGGTGAATCTGCAAATTCTGGCTAAATCAGCCCATTTTGAGCTATTTGGACCAGTTACAGCCTTCAGCCCCCCAGTGATTTTGACATTTTGAAATACCTGGATCCGCCATTGGATAAGTACTGTAGAATTCTCCTAAGTTACCTTTTCCAGCTGTAGAATTAAAGAAAAGGAAGAAAAACGCAGTGTTCCAAGATACGATTCCAATTCAATTACGGGTTGTTATAAGTGTCCCTTCGGACAGTAATGACTAAAATCTCCGATTTTGTCCTATTAGGTGTTATGGTCTTATCATTTGCAGGGTAAGTTAGGATACCGTACTTGTTACGTACATGACATGCTAAAATCTGATTTTGATGATTTTTCGATTTGCTGATTTAGCAAATCACGATAGTGTCTTTATATTAGCCAAGTAAAGAATGACTTATTTGAAATTATATTTAACCAATTTCTTTTCTGATTGTACACTTTTTTAGACAGGGCTGTATACCATATAACCCAATGTTAACCCAATAGAATTGGCGCATAGACCACAGTTGGTTAATAAAACCAGGGGGACCGCAGTAATTAAAGTACAATAGTAAGGCGCTTTAATTGATAAGCAGTTGTAAGAAGGCGTAATCATGTTATCACAAAGGTGAGCCTGAATCTTTAAGAGAAAAGAAGCTTAAACACGTGGGTGATAAATATAGACTGACGACGAGTTTTCAAAGACGAGGATAAGTCACTACTGTTAATATGGGGTTTGTGATCATGTAGGCCCATAGGACTAAAAAAGTAAGATAATACACAATGGTAGATCAGGTTTAAAGTTGACTGTATTCTAGTCATATAAATTATTAGTTTTGTCCAAAAATAACAGATTCAGCTTTTTATTTATAAAGTAACTGGGACATTTCAGCATAAACACACAAAACTTCATGGGGGGTCAATGACAACGGAAAATGCTTTTTCTGGGGGACAGAATTACACCTGACAGAGTCTAACTTAATACCAGTTACCAGTTTAATACCTAACACTAATTTGACCACGTTTCTATTTGCATGTAGACCAAGTTAAAACAATAAACATTATGCGAAAATAAATACCAGATAGTGCTTAAACAAATGTGGGTATTGTACGTGATAGTAAATGTCCAATCTGGGTTACTTTCGATGGTTTTTTTTTGCTGTGTAATCACTTCATTTGCCCCTAATGACCAAGTGACATTTGTGTATATTTTTTAATGT